>AJFK01000212.1:0-41078 GCA_000467715.1 Hysterium pulicare CBS 123377 | reverse complement strand
AAAAGAAGGATGATTTCGAAAACGACTGTACTTAGCGTCCAAGACTCCCTTCCCTTACCTAGCACGCAACACTCATCACCCAGCACGATCAATACATCTTCTCACATACAAAAGATGGCAAGAGCATGTTGGGATACCCTAGTACAAAACAAGAGGCACCCTGGTGCAGTATGCTAGATTCTGGTACGTATTCATGACTACCGATTCGTGTCATCTCCGAAACCCCAAACTGTGCTTGTCGTGGACCTCGCCTGCAATCCTATCGCTTCTCATATCAAGTACTCGGTGCTCACTCTGTCTCCCTACCTTCACCGCCCTCAGTCTTGTTACTGTGAACGACTTTATGCGTCTTGACAGCCTTGCGTGGACCAGAGCCGTTTTCCTCAGTCTCTACATACCTCTCCCTGATCTGTGGTCGGTTGTTCTCTGTTTCCCTCCTTGCAACTTCTTCCCGTATCTCATGGCCAATTCGCCTATCGTTCTGTTGAATTACGTTTTGGAAGTTGGTCCAGCCTTGCTGAATTACTTGCTTTGTGTCAGGTGCGGCCTGCGGGATCGGCCTGTCGCGCTTAGACTTTGCGGTAATCGAAGGCTTTGGATTCGAGACTTTCCGGTACATTGCAAAGTCGAGAATTGCGAGGGTTATCGAAACAGCTGCGGCGCATCCGTTGGCGTACATGATTCCCATTCGTGACCACATAATCACATAGCCGACAACTAGCGGGACGAGCATAGCAAGTGCAACCGCAACCTTCTTCATTCCACGCAGCAGGATCCGATTGCGGATCACCTTGAACTCTTTAATGAACCCATTAGCGTCGTTGACATATGGGTAGGGCTCATTTGGCACAGGAACACCCAAGAAGCCGCACAGTGTCTCCCAATCGTACGGCGGACTGTACTCCAACAACTTCCTCTTCGGCACAATGTTCTTGATATGCTCGTAGTGGTCTACGAACAGTTGGCGAGTCTTCGGGCCGCCGCGGTCTGGGTGGAATTCTTTCGATGTTATCTCAACAAACTTGAGCTGATTCCCAAACATCTCGGGGTCGAGATACGCAAGGATCCGGGCCATTCGGGATCGAAGGACGGCGAAGATAGTCTTATTCATCGATGCCAACCACTCGTCGGGGTCACGGCAGGTGAGGATCACCTTGGCGTCTGGGTACGCCCGTATCAAATCGTCGCTAAAGTAGACGGGAGGAGCGTCGGTTACAGCCTTTCAAGCGGGTCAGTTGCTAACATCGCTGAACAATCAGATTTCTCTCACATCATATTTGCCTGTCAGTTTATCGAACTCTTCTCTACCGTACGGCTCTGTCTTTCCGAGAAATTTTGCTTCAGCGGCCTCAACCCAAAGAGGCAAGTCCCGTGGATGATTGGCCATGGCTTCCTTCATGTGATAGGGTGTAAAGCCAAGTTTGGTGAGTGCGAGAAGCATAGCTACGACAAAGTAGATGTTAGTAAGAAGCCAAACTCAAGCGAATTCAGAGTGAGCTTACAGTTGGTACCAGTTCGTGGCATACCCAGAACTAGGATTTTCTTGAATCGGATGTACACATTTTTGTCCTGGTCAATAGCTCTATCGCCTTTTGCAATCATTGTTTCACTGCGGATGCTCCGTAATAGTTAGAGAGGAAACACGTTGTGGTTTGTGGTGGTGAGTAGAGTGGGAGGTGGAGGCTGCCCTGGTGGTGGAAGGTCAATCACGTGGCTACCTATCAGCCTTGGAAGGCAGGTAACCGGTGAAAGCCGCACCGTCGCTTCCTCTTGGAGATTATCGAATCGCCCTCCCATGGGTTGTTGCACGTATTCGGCATCCTTCATCAGAGTCCCAGCATGGAAAATTATTCATTTGCGTTAGGAGTAACCATACAGTGTAATCGAGCGTGCAACTCGTCCGGCCACGGAAGTCCACAGCGCCATACTACGATTCATGCATGGTTGACTAACTCTCGGGAACTATGAGTTCCTTGTCTTCTAGCTATGGCCTGAAGGTAGATTCAATGTGAACGGGAGGGCGAAAGTTAACTACGGAGAGCCCGATGCGATAGGGCGTTTCCTAGAACAACTACCTATGAATCCATTTTGTTAGGCCCACCAGACACCACGCTTCTTAGATAGTGAATGTCTGTGAATGTCTGCGGTTGAGCTTATCTCGACACCCAGCGCAGGAAAGCAGACCACACCGAGAACACGCCAACACAAATCTGGCGCAGAAACTGCCGCAGTGTGGGTAACTACCTCCAGCCACCCTTCTCCATGCTGTCTGGTAAAAGCAAGTATATCGGACCGGCGATCGAGTAGGATGAGCTCTGGCTCATGAAGTTCGCGGAGGTGAGCGAATCCTGCTCCGTCCACTGAGCGTCCAGACCTAGTGGTTGATATTGACGGTGACCTTGATCTTTGTCTCTTGGCGATGATCTTGACCTTCATCTTGATGGTATTGATTCGTGTCGTCGAGAACTTTGCAGAGGGTTGCGTCGTGGATGTGGAGCTACTATCAAACTTAGCTAACATAGTATAGCATACATGGGAAGAGGATACGCACAGCATGTGAGATATGGTGATCTCGGTTTTTGAACGGAGGAATTCGGAAGAGGGTAACATAACAATTCGCTGGATTCCAAGCTGCGTATAAACCTCGTGATGACTCCTCTTGCTCTCTGCGTACATTGTTTTACCTCAGCAATGCGATTCTAAAGGCGTACCTAGCCCTTAGCGGATGTCGAAGACGTTGCTTTCATAGCCTACTGTCGTTGAATACATAGGAAAAGTGACATCTAATTTCAGTGAATTGTCTCACCCAAGAACTGTTGATACGGTTATGAGAACGATGAATATCATTGAACAAGGAAGCATTATGAAGACTACAGAGAGCATGAGATCCCGAAATTGCAATTGGCAACTGGTTGGAAATGCCCTGAGCCTTGATTTTGTATCTGTGTGTTCTACATGAGGTTCGGCACAATCCTGGGGTGCGAGGTTTCTGACAGATGTTAATGTGGTGGTCCAATTACGAAAGTGCAATCGTGTATTATTGTCTTCCCTATAAAATCTTATAGTGGTGGATATCGCTGTTAGCTACGGAGGATGTGTAAAGATTCTAACCAATATAAACACCCTCAACTGCGCCGAACTTCTTCGGTCCTCTTGAAAAAGGACAGCATACCTTCATGAACCTCACGTTCTTCTGAATGAATCGTTAAATTAAAACCCTGTCAAATTATAATGTTGGACTTGTCGGCTTCATAGACTTCCTTCTTTTTGGTGCGACTAGACTGGACTTTCTTGAACTCAGTCCCAACCCTTCTACCGTAGGTTTTGGCGTTGGTGCTGCAGTACTTATCGCACTCTCCCCATCCACGCTCATCCTCGCCATTCCCGCCATTCCCGCTCCTACGCCATCCGGACCTGGAAACTCCGCTGTCTGTGCCTTTAGCTGAGCTGCAGCGTTCGCAGCATTCTGCGCAGCGACACGCTGATTAGTATACGTCAAACGGAAACCGCCTGGCTCTCCCTGTACCGGGTTCTCATCTGTGTATTCATTTGAAAAGGTGAGAGTCTGGTGTAGCGAGTGCATGAGGAAGTTATCTGAAAATTTGGCGTCTGTAATCGTGGACTGGGGAGCAGACGGTTCGCCTGCCTGGGAAGTTTTGGTGTTCTGAGAAGATTCGAGAGGCACAATGCCGGGTGAGGTTGCTCGGCTGGCAGATTCAGGAAGACCTGGAGGCTTTGAGGCTGAGGGTTTGAGGTTGGGTGGCAGGTAGGTGTGGCCGGTTGCTGGGGTGAAAAAGGCCAGATTGGATGCGATATTGAAGAAGGAAGTTAGGGACGTCGTGATTGACAACTAAGAAATCTGTTAGATATCGAATCCAGCAGACAGCGAGATAGATAGATGAATGAAAAGAGATTTTCACCCACAATTCTATTACCCAGAATATCTGCTGTACTCGGTGCCATAAATATCCTGTCTCCAACGACCCAGTACGTCCCCACCACTTCAATCTCATCTTCTAAACCTGGCCTCACCGTGCGTTGCTGCTTCTGTATTACCCATGCCCCATCCTCATTCTCGGGTTCACCAGTCACCATGAACTGGAGGCCGCCAGACGGCATGCGCCGTACGGCCTCTTCAAATGCAAGCCGGTCTGCAAGAAGGTGGTGCTGTTCAGGCGTGTGTGCAGCATTCTGAAAGACGACATTGTTGTTCGAGGTCATGTCCCAGAAAGATGAGCGGGAGAAATAGTGGTGGACTTCGTTGTCGTCAGGAGGAGGTCAATGCAGCGGAGCGAGAGGGTGCTTGCCTGAGTTCTTGTGAATACCACCATAGAAGGCCACCGCATTTGGATCAGACCAAAAGGTCTCATCCAGTGGTATTTCAGAAGGAGCCATAATTCCCGGAAGAAATCTCACAGATTATGGCGTGGGTTGAGAGCAACAATGTGCATGCGACAAGCGCAGATCGGAGGGAGGCTTGGGATAGCACGATAGTAGTTCTGTGTTCATCGACGGTCTGGCGGGCGAAATTGCCATTAGGCCAGTCAGTCATTCGGACTACAAGTTGTGGCTCCGGATGGAGGCTGGGATGAATGTCTGATGGAGGCTGCGGTGAACGTCTGACTGCGCGCCAAACGCCAAGTGCCCGACAATGGCGGAGACAAAGTGCAGGGGAGCTTGAGGCTCGGCGGCTGTTCCCGCGCCGCCAAGCCTTTACTCAGCCGAACGTCGTCCCATCGACTTTGTACGCTATCGGGGGATTTGAACATCAACAGCAAAGATCGCAACATCACAAATGGATCTTCTTCAGACTGTTCGAAAGGAGGGAAGCCGGTTAGTCTCTCGGCGCCCCATTGAATATCTCACCTTCTAAGATTTGGTTACATAGTGGTGGCCGCGGCGAGTTCAAATGGGAAGATGTCAAAGCCGACTCCCAGCGCGAGAACTATCTTGGACATTCTGTCATGGCTCGTACGTCTCGTTCGATAATCTCAGACTTTCTTACCATCCACTCATATCATCCAAGCTGTCGGTCGATGGCAAAAAGGAAAGGACCTCAATTGGTACGCCAGAGGTGACTCAGATGATAAGCAATCTGCTGCCGAAAGGCTCGCCGAAGAGAAACGGCGAATAAAGGAAGCCGAAGAAGATGCGATGCTCGCTGCAATGGGGCTTCCTATACCACAACGTACCTCAACAAACGCAAACTTAACACCGTTAGGCGAAAAGGCGAGCGAAGTCGATGTGACACGGGCTATAGCAGAGGTCGCCGCGGAAGGTGACGTCGGCAAAGCAAGCGAAGGTGTCGGACTTGGCAAATGCACTGGAATGACTGGAAACAGGGATGATGAAGAGGGTGGTGTCCTGGGTGGAAAGATGCGGGACGGGGATGGTCGACGAAAGCACGGTAATGGCAGGAGAGACCGAAGACAAGAAGAGGACAAAGACTCAAGGAGAACGAGACGGCGCTCAAGGAGCCAATCTAGGGAAGAACATAGGAGACGGAGGACTCGATCACGATCTCGAGATGGATTGAGGCATAAATATTCGTACAAGCGAAGACACAGATCAAGAAGTATTGATCGCCAGAAGGAAGGGGAGCAGCACCGGCGAAAGCGAAGGTATTCAGTCGAAGAGCGCTCGCGGTCGGCATCGCGTTCCAGAGACCGCAACTGGCGGCGTAGAAGTAGGTCTCCTCATGAAAAATCGCACAGATATAGGAGACGATGATGGAACATAAGCTAGTACGTCTTCTAGGACATAGTCTATGTAGTGATACGTGGTTAGGATCTACAGATAATCCTCCGGGCGGAAACACAGCAAAGACCACTTCAATGACATACCCTTCATAGGCATTATCGTCCAAATCCTCTCAATCCTCCAACCTATGAAAGATTCTCATCCACTGAGATGTCAATTATTACCTCTTCTACATGGTACCCACAGGGTGTTGCTGTCTCTGTGAAATCCATCTATTGCGTTAATGAGTAGCGAATCGAATCGGACAAGGTCGATGCGTTCCGCTCCTTGCCATTCTTTAGTAAGTAATATACGTCATTACTTCTCCGAGATTCGATACTACCGCCACGTCGCATACACATAGCCAACAGAAGACTACGATCTAGAAAGGAAGTCAGTCAATCTCACAAGTCTTCTGTCAGGATTTAACTGCTCATACTATTTCCTTACTTGTGCCCTATTATCTCGTAGTCGTCAGGCGTGCAGCCCGCGCGCAAAGACCAGCAGTGGATTACTATAGGTCTTTCGTATTCGTGCTTCGCTGGATAGTAGACTTTTGCCTCCCAGATGCGTTATCCTCACATCACCGAAGCACTTCAAAGAGCTCAACGAAATCGAGGAAGGCGTCCTTTCATACTTCTGCGGCGGTTATGGTGGTCAAAGAGATGCCAGATAGTTTAGGGTTGTGTAGATGTTCCTCGTCATACTATCAGCTTCTTCGAACCAAACGGATTCAAGCTACTTTTTGAGCGAGCTGCTACCTAGGTATGATCGGTCACGGAATAGGCATGCACGGAGACTACGAGTATATGGTTGTTATCAATAAATGTAACCATTACAATAAAACAACGAGAAGCACGGTTCGTTCGTTAAGGTATTGGCCAGACCTGCACCCGTGATGAAGATTTTGGCGACAAAGACGTTATGTCAATATTCCAATTGAGACCGCTCTCTTCAACGAGTTGTATGCACTTCCAGCACTAACGAAGAGGTGCTACATCATCATCATACATGTATTTAGGAATAGTAACAGATTAAATGGTGATGGAATGAATATATGCATTCTATAACCTACGGAAATATCCACCCATCCAACAAATGTCTCTTAACCACCTATCTAGGCAGCAATTTGTGATTTTGTTTCCCCCACTTCATTTGGTTATCCATCTGATCAAACTTCTGCGAATTCGCTCCCTTCGCATACACCCATTCCCTCGCCCGGCGAGCCACCGCCTCGCTCCTCTGTGCCTTCTTCTCAGCCAAAACGAGCGCCTGCCGCTGTTGCTGCGGAACGCCTAGTAAGCTCATCTCTTCACGACGCGCCAGTTGTCGGCCCGACGCCAGTTGTCGGCCCGACGCCAGTTGTCGGCCCGACGCCAGCTGCGGCCCGACGGCCAATGGCGACAATTCTGCATCCTCGGAACCCGGGGGCAAAGCTCTCATGGCGAGGCCCCGTTTCTTGGGCCCTTTCTTAGTCGCGGGAGCACTATGTCTCGAGCCGATCACCTTGCCAGAGGCGAAGCGGAGCTCCGTCGCCGACAAATTAGTTGGGCGTTCCTGCTCCAGTGCGACGGCGCCGTCCTCGTCGACCCATCGCGGGCTCTCCCAGAAATCGAGCAGTTCCGGTTCCCTGTCCAAGTTCAAGAGACAATGTCCCTTGTCCCTCATATGGCTCTGTATGCTTAGGGTCGAGGGCTTCGTGGCGCCGCAGTAGAGGCATTCGTGCCACACCCGGACCTCCGTGGCCAGGTACCCCACGAAGCTCTGCATGTCTACCACCATATCCGGGTCTGGTACGGACATCCCGTGGGCTGTACGCATGTGCTCGAGGTTCGTTGCAAAGCCGGCGTCGTCGCTTGCGAAGCCTCGGCTGCAGAACAGACATTGAAAGGGCGATGCGCTTTGCTCGCCCTCGTCGTCCGAGACCTCCTCATCGCAGATACTGCTTCTGCTGCTGGTAGATGCCTCTCTGATGTCAATCTTTTTCTCGATCTGTATGTCGAATACATCGAGGGATATCGGCGGCAATGATGCAATGCGCCGCTTGATGTTGCATACGCTGTTCTGGTGTCAATTCTCGGGATCCAGGCCATAGTCGTGTCGATTCCGACGTACTGCCATGGCTCTTTCATGTGTATGCGCTGCTCCTGCCCATTTTGGAAGGGGATGTGGCACGAAGTGCACAAGTAGGTTGTTGATGGGAGTGGGGAGGGAGATTGCTCAGCATGGTTATCGGCGTTAGTGCCCAGGCTGGAGGGCGTAGCACTTAGCATTGCTTCAGTGATGACTAGAGAAGAGAAAGACCAATTGAAGATGTTCGGACCACAACGGTGAATCGATTGCTCGTTCTTATATACTCTACGCATGGACTGGGTAGCTCTGAAGGCAATGCACGGGCCACAATGAGTCATAACTAGTGGTCGGAGAAGCGAGGGTAACTGCTACAGTAGCATGGTTGCATGTCAAACTGTTCATGTATGCCGTTGAGTTGTATCTCGGAATGATTCATCTGGATTTCTGCACAGCCATGGGATAAGACCCACCAATTGCCACATTAGGAAAGGCGTCCCTCCCCGCAACACGAACAGGACGAGCTACGGAGCTCCAGCAAGGAAATCGAGGATTTTGACGAGCTGCCTGCTCTCATAGAGGAAGCACCCCGTCGTTCGGGCTTATATGAGAATAAGGCATTTGCTCGAGATTGAAATTTCAAACTCGTTATGCGATTCAATGAATAGAAGATTCGGGCAGTCCATTACATGATCTCTGAACTAAACAAGAGAAGTTCCAGCTCCGGGTATCTTTGTATTATCTATGATGGCGTCTATCTCTGCGCCATACAATGATGGAAGGAAGAAAAGTTATAAGCTAACATTACCTTTGTCCCTTCCGATAGAAGCCATTCACCGGCCAGGGCACCACCCAATGCAGTCGTTTATCGTACAGCCACAAGCGATCTGTGCTAGAATGGAGTTGCTCTACAGTCAGAAGAAACGCCACCAAATAAAAATGATCATGATTAAACCCAAAGCTCCTATGGGTCCATACTAAAGCATATATCAGCTCGCTGTTACAGTGTGAAGAGAAACTCCTTGTAGTTTGCCAGCACTGGTGAAAATTGGCTTACCTGCTTCAACAACAGCTCCCAGTTGATTCTGACAGCCGCTCTTTTGTACTTTCTGCTGTCCTCCCTCAGCCTCTGACTCATATCGCCCATCCTCTCCAGGCTGTCGCCTCTGTAAAGCAAATCCTCAATGTTCTTTGTCATGACCTTCGTCACATCCTTCAATTCGTCATTTAATTTATCTAGATTCTGGGTCGCCCGACTGTCCTGGTATGTCTTCTTCGTGCGTTGAATGAACGTGTCGAATTCGACGAAAGCATAGGGTCGACATGATGCGGAGAGGTACTGGCTCGAGGAGTAGGTGGTGGTAAATTCAGATTGGAGGTCGGAGAGGTATGTGAAGGCGAGTTTACGCGGATAAGAGCGGTCGCATATGCAAAGGAAGACGAGCGCTTCATTGATGAGGTAGCTGTTGGAGATGACCGTCAGTTGAATGATTTTGCGGGCCTGTGGAGTCATCGGCGCGACCGAAGAAGCAGAACCTACTGATATGTATACGATCCACTCTCTATACTTGCTTGTGGTTCCGAATTGCGATTAAGACGGCGGAGGACGAGCTTGACCTTCCCTTTCGCTTCGTTGAACTCGCCGTCGGTCTAAGCATATCAGCTTGAGCCTTTTGTTTCTTGGGGAGACCCGGATTTTGGTACCTCGCCATCATCCACCGAAGCCGCAAGAACCAAGCCTACTAATTGTCAGTCTAAAGTGAAGTGTCGTAGGCTTCACGGGGATGCTGACCATCGAGTCGGGAAATCAGCGTGTGCCGAATCATGTTGATGGGACAGGACTGCTTCCAAGAGACAATGAATACAACAGTCGTGGAAAGTCTTCGTGCAGTGCGAGAAAAGACTCGGTGCACTTGTTGAGGCGGGCGAATTGGTGAGTCGTGTGGTCGTGGAGGACACGAAAATCAAAAAGCTCGGGCCTCAGGACAGCTTCTCCAGTGTCTACGGTTTGTCAACCTGTTCGCTACCAGGGCATTACCGATGTGTCTGATGCCAGGCCGCAACCTCATGGCCAAGTTGTGAATTTCCACCGAGCATCTATATTGTTGCCTTCGTTGCCCGTAGATCGCCCGCTACCCTTCTATTGCACTGTTCTCTCGACAAACTGGTCAGCACCATGAACAGCTATCTCGCTCTAACGAAGCTCCATCCTTCACGACCTTTTGTGGCGACCGAGCCTCATTCTCTCCCTCGAGAACGGCTGTGAAACTTGGAGTGCGGGCTTTCTATGTTCTCTATCTTTTTGCTTCTCTAATTAGAAAGTCCTCACGTAAGTTGAATTTACGCCTTTGGGTTAACTCATTCTCATGTGCACCTCCCCAAATACGATTGGGTCCCGAAGTCATCACATTCGCCCGTAGAAAAATAACAATGAAGTTGCTCTAACGCGGTAATACGCCAAGGGGCAGTTCAAACCTTGCCAGAGACTTCTAGAAAGCTCTACGTTTCTTCAGTCCAAGCAGATCAAATCGAGTCAACACCGTTGCGATTGTTCTCTGCCATCTGAGCCTTTTCTCACTATGTCTTTACCCCTCAGGTAGGCCATCTTTACGTATTCCCTGACTTATCCATGCTCTCTGTTGCCCCTTCACGTGAGTCGTGTGATTAAGAAATCTTAAGTATCAGCCGGGGTTTAGCCGAAGTCTATTATGTTCTGGTGCCACAATAGTCACAATAGGGACAATAGCTGACCGAAGTGATTGTTCATTCCACTGACTTATAACCTAGATCTACTGACTCTGATTTTTCAACCACACCATCTCTTCTACAATCTCTTCCACCAGCTACTCCTGAACTTCCTACTGTTACACCACAACCACAACCGCCGAACTTGTTGCAAGCTCCTGAGCGAGTTGACTTAGCACCTGGGTTCGCTACTGTCAAGTGTCAAGAATCTTTCCAATCTACAGCTTCTATATTTCAGGACTCTTTTATCCCACCTCACAAGTCTCACCCTTGCTCACGAACCGCAATGTCGTCCCCACTCTCGTCTGCCGAATCGACTCCGTCAACGGGAAGTACGCGCAAACGACCTGCCTTGGAGGATCCTGGTGACTCTCCAAACCTCAGTGTCAACTATAGCGACTATGAACCAACTCAACCGAAACCGAAACGTGCCAAGAAAGCACCAACCAACCCCCCTCAGGCTCGAAAAGGCCCAGCAAAACCCCCTGCAAAGAGTGCTGGTTTGGCTCCAGAACCGTCAGCACCACCCCCAGAGCACGATTCAACTGGCGGAAGGCCGAAAAGAGATCGAAAGAAGCCAGAGCGCTTTGCAGATCTACCCAAAGAGCCAACTAAGACCACTCCACGCGCGCCTAAAGTTCCAAGAGGCCGTCTGGTATGGCAGCCGGATTACCTAGTGACGAACTCTCGAAGCAAGCTTGTGAATGCCAATCTGAAGGTAATTTCTCTCCATCTCTGGATCGAAATGCAGCTAATCTTTTTCAGCGTCTACTTACATCAGTCGAAGCGTGGGATCTTCTCGTGACTTCCGAGCAAGCTGAACTGATCGCTCTTCTGCCTGATACACCAAAGAACCAGAACCTGATGGCCCAAATTGCTCTTGATGGTGTCGCCGTGAAGCAACCAATCGAAATCAGTATTTCAAACAGCTGTCTTATGACCGATATCGAGAAGTTCAAACAAGACCTTGGAGATGGGCTGTATGGTAAATCTTGGCAAGATAAGGCATCTAAAGCCATGGAGGAGCGGGCCAATGGGACGTTTGATGCATGGAAGGAGAGCGAAGCTGAGAGATTCTGGGGCCAAAAGATGATGTAGTTTGGTGTTAAGCGTTTCGTCTTCAGGCAAAGGGAGCAGTGGCTGGGCTCTGCCCTATGGCATAGACGCCTTTACAAGATATTGATCAAGCACCCTGAGCGATTGTCCGTTTAACTCTATGTTCCGTAGGCCCAGCCTCATAGCATAGGAGGTGGCTTGCTTTAGGCCTGCTTAATGAAGGAAACGGCTTTTGTCTGCCAGGTCATGGGCCTTTCCTTGACCACATTAAGCCTTAGTCTCTTTCTTTGAATTAAGAGCATAGACCTTAATATTATCATAATAGCCAGGCCTTTCTGCGCTCACATAAACTTTTCTCAAAGCTGCCCATAGAAGATCTAGCCTCTGCAACAGAGCTTGAGGCCAATCCACCACTATGACACCTGCTTACTGAGTTCTATTAGCCATACCCTGCTTTCACCGCCCACCGGATAAAGGGTTTAAACAAGGTGTCACGAGTATCATAGATAAAGCTCTATTTAAAAATAATCATCAATACTGCACTTCTATTTCCCTTCCGGGTCTCCCTAATTATGACTATACCACCCAGCATAACACAATACCAGAGCGTACATAGATAGATGGAAGGTGCCATCAGCCTCAATCAACATTACAGTTGGACGTCTACCCGACTCCAGGCTCTGTGCATAGCCCTGATGTTGAATGCCTTCGATTTGTAGAGTCTAAAATATTCTATTGGAAGCGTTGAGCTTCGTTTCTTCATTTTGTGATGGCATTACACCTCTATGCCGTCAAGGAACGAGAACGGTGGGTTTAGAAAAGCCCTTTCATCCCTTCCACTCCAGAGTATGTTTTGACTTCTTCCTGAGAGTATCAGGACTATTTCTCTTGAAATATTCTCGCAGTACTCCAAAACTTAAGTTCCATTTCCGCATATTCTGCTTCTTGTGTGCTCTGACTTGTGATTGCACCCCCTGCACCAATCCGCCACAGGTCATACCCCTCCTTCTCTTCATTTCCTCCTACTGAAGTATCTGTCTCCTCTCCTATCTTTATTGCAGTTCTTATGACAACCGAGAAATCTCCACCTCCCCCAACATCGAGATATCCAAGGATGCCTGAGTAGATCCCGCGCCGCTGATTCCCTTCAATGTCCTTGAGTAATTCGCACGACCGTTTCTTAGGTGCGCCAGTCATTGACCCGGGCGGCAAGCTGGCAGCAAGCGCGTCAATGCCGGTGATTGCGGAGCGCCTTTTTCCGGACACATAATCGGGAGGTTCTTCCCATTCTTCGGGTGTCCTAGCTTTCTGTACACCCTTCGGTACGCCTTCTATCACACTGACAAGCTGCCACAAAGTCTCGTACTCTTCCACCTCCATCAGCTTGCTTACGTGGACGTTCCCTGCGCCGTACACTCCATGCAGCTGGTGCCGTACCAGATCCAAAATCATGAGGTTTTCGGCATGTTCTTTGGAGGTAGAGAGGATAGCTTCTGCATCAGCACGTGTTATTCCTGGCCCCTTTTTTACGGTACCTTTGATGGGTCGACATTGAGAGCATCCATTTCGATCCCAGGAGATGAAGCGCTCGGGGGACGAGCTGAGAACCTGCAGAGTGGCGTTCGCCTGGAGATGGAGATAGGCGCTAAAAGGGGCGGGATTATTTTGCATTAATTTACGGTAGAGCGACCAGGAAAGCTGCGGGTTGGGGGCTACTTCTTTGGGCGAAAGAATGGTATTTTGGGTCGTTAGACAGAGCTCGTATGAATTACCAGCGGAGATGGAGTTTTGGCATCTTGAGACCTGATCGCAATATGACGTCCGCGAAGGCCCAGTTAGGGTCGACTTCTTGATATAATTGGTAAGGGAAATCTCGACATTGTTTTCTATAGGGTTCTTAAAGGTATGCCTCGTATAAATTCGCTCCTGTATTTCGGAAACCCAATCGCTGTCTTGACCACGGATACTCTGTACATAGATCTTCTTCACATTGTGGTCGAAAATGATGCTTCGGGTGATATAAGCAAAGCAGATGTCCGGAATATTAGGTTCTGTGCCATGAGGTGAAGGTTCAACTCCAATTGTCTCTAGGCCAGCTTCATATGAAACGTACCCCATGAGTCCGCCCCAGAAGGGAGCAAATGTAGGTCCAACAGGCTGGGTTTCAGGCTTGAGATATTCCATCAAAGTCCTAATGTATGTCCATACCTCTGCAACATCTGTTTCAAGGTACAACTCATCATTCCCTGTTCGCAGTTCAAGCTTCCGTTCCTTCGTGTAATAATGTAGCCGAAGGGTTTCCCCTGGAATCACCAGACCAATAATACTATATCGGCCTGTTCCAGTTTTCAGAGGCAGAAGATCTTCTTGCAGACACGATTCTAGTACAATTGCCTCTTTCCCCGGAATGTCGAGTAAATTGCAGACATCTGCCACTCTCAACCGACCACTTCCGCATGTGGCCACATGGACTGTCTCTGGAGGGAGGCTTGGAAGCGTCTTATAATCCCCATGGGTCATGATTCTGGCAAGGCTCTCCGGGTCATACGATGCGACTTCCGACGTAACGTGAAGGTACGAACTGAACGAACTATTTCGAGGCCATTCCTCACTATCACGAAACCTCAAGCTGTCGAAATCGGCCAACCTCATCTTAGATGTAGAGGAAACAGAGCTCTTTCGACGTGCTATCAACTGCGCTCGGATCCATATCTGTGCATCATTCCACCAATTCTGCATGACCTTCCTGCCTTCTTGATTCGTACAGATAGATTCAGGGTGAAATTGGACGCCCCAAAACGGCTTCTCGATATGTTGGATGGCCATTAACACTGGGCCGTTTCGAGAATTCTCAAAGTCCCATCCTAATGGCTTGAGTTCTGGACAGGCTTTTGTCGGCTGCCAAATTTCTCCTGGGTATGAGACCGCACGCTGTGTCTGAATAGGATGCCCAATATTGGCTTGAAGAGAGTGGTATTGCGTTGCTTTGACTTCATTAACGCCCTTGAAGATTGAGCACCCTTTGTGTAGGACCTCGGATATGATACCATGCCGCGGTTCCGCTAATCGATCAATTGTAGCCCCGAATGCTGCAGCCAGACTCTGGAAACCGAGGCATATACCAAGCACAGGAATCAAATTTGCATCTTCCAAGTCCCAGAGCCGCTGCATGAGGCCAACATCTCTTTCATTCGTTGCGGTCCCTGGTCCAGGTCCGGCTATGACGGCATCAAAATCTTTGAGAAAGCGAATGAACAGTAATGAATCCTGATTCAGAAAGCGGGCATCGTCAATCTTAATGGTAATGACTTTGGCACCGAGAGTGTCCTCTACCAGAGCAATGATATTGTTGGCAAATGAATCGTAGGCGTCAATATACAGGATCCGTCCAGACCTCACCCTGGTTGCCGGAGCCATGGCAGGTGATCTCAGCAGGAAGCGTGGACTTATCTTCGTAACGTAGCTTTGAATGATGTGAGCCGTTCAGTCCCGTTCGGGTTCTCAGCCCACTTTGCCGACTTGAGCCTTCCTCTGGAGCACTGTAATGTCTTCAGCTGATTGCTGGGATTGCCGATGAGTCTAAGTCAGGAGGCATGGGCTCTACCCAGACAACACAAGTAGTGTGGTTGAAAGGAGTGTACGAGGGCAATTAAGTATACATAAGTAAGAATGAAGTATGTAGGAGAAGTTGAAGAAGTTAAAAAAATAAGTGTGAAGAGTCTGCCAACAAAGGCCTTTAGCGTTACGAAGAGTCAAAGAGAAGAGTCTGAAACAAAGAATTTTGAAACTCGGCCCGAAGGTAATATATGTCTATAACGTGGTTGCAGGTGCAGTATTTATTAACGAGTGAATTGATTTCGGTGCTCGGGTGCTTCGATGACTACCTAGGTAGTAAGCATGGTGAGTGGCAGGGATCTTTATGTAAGGGCTAAGCCCGGACTGGGCCGAAACTTTTGCTTCTTCCCGATAAGCAGCCATTGAATGCCGATAGGACGTGCGGACAACCTGACGGTACGTAGGCGCACCCTAAGTTCTTTTCGGAACTTTGCTCATCTGCAGCAAACCGCCAGCTGCTGTCAGACCGAACGGACTTCGGACACGATCGTAAAGGTACGCCGCACGTCTATTCTGGTCTAATGCCTTCTCCTACGCGACTTTACTACCATGGCACTTGGTGAATCTTCTCATCCCGCTAAACTTAGCACAAAGGGCGCTCAATGGTTATTCTATTCGTAGTCAGGCAAAATCTGCGTCATATTTGTTTAGGTGCTGCTGCTGCCTTCTTCCGTCCTCTCAACTCGCTCAGAAACGGTATCGGGATCAGCTTGCTTCCGAGATCTAGACGATGGACTGCTTGGAATACTGCCCCCTCCGTCCTCCTGCTCATGGCTATTGTCCATCGAACTCAACGAGTCTTCCTCGGTACTGCTGGACGCTTCACTTTGCCTATCCCTGCTTTGCCCTTTCTGCTGACCCTGAATCTTTGCATTGGCGAACCAGACTAACAATCCAACATCATAAGCTGCCTTCAGTGAGCCAGCCACCACGAAAGCAATCCAAAAGTTCCTATGACCTGCCAGTACTCCAGTAATGGCGGGGCCTCCACTTTGGCTTAGTATTTTGACAACGTTGACAATGCCCATCACGGCTGTTCGTCTACATATAATCGCTTGTCAGTCATTGGAGTGTAGTGCGCAGGTAGATAGAGAACAACTTACTCCTCCGACAGCACAACCGCAGACAAGAACGCCGATCTTGGAGCCTGGTCCATGGAGCTTAAACTCGCCCTTCCCACCAGGAGGCATATTGTTAACACCAAGGAGTCAGGAGCTGGGACTAAAGGTGGGAGCATAATTAGCATAATGTTCCAAAATAAGGTGTAGCACTACTGAACCCTTCTTGTCATTTCTACTTGTAGTAATTTAATGTTTGAATACTACTTAAGTAAGATGCAGGGTTTAAATATAGAAGGGAAAGGTACGAAGACGGGACATAGACTTTGTACCCGGACCTGACGTACGTAGGCTAAGAAATATAGCCGAGGGCAAATGCGTGAAGACCATTGCCTTGATCAAACCGACTGTAGTGTGGTTAGCCTACTTCTTTCGAGTTTATTGACTCAAATGTATTACTGCGCTTCGACAGACTGGTGGCAAAAATATTTCCTACACTGGATATAACCCAGGTGCCTGACATGATACCGCCGAGTTTACTTTTTGGGAGATGAAACTTGCGGTCCATGTAGAAATTAATGAGCGAAGATGGCACCATGCCCGAACCGAGAGAATCGATGGAGAAGAGACCGCATAGGCGGACGAGAATCCAACGGCTTCGTAGTGAGATACGTGCGAAAATCTTGAAGCTGGTCTGCTCCTGGGAACGTGCGTCCCGTTGCGAGTTGCTTCGGGGTCCTAGAAGAGGTTCCGTTTCGTTGCCAGCTTCACCCGGAGCAGCCTTACTGTCGCGCTCGCATTGCCGGCTCATAAAAAAGGTCAGCAAGGCCTCGATGAGGCCTATACCGGTGTATATCCAGAAGATCACGCGATAGGCGTCCACCTCCTCCCACCCGTTTAACGATTGGCAATAATCTATAATGCATCCTCCGACTGCCAGTCCAGCAGATGTACCTAGGACCGCGAGGACTACGTACCAAGCAAAAACATCTGAGCGTTTTGATGCTTCAGTCAGATGTGCTAACGTAGACTCCTCTACAGCTCTGAACGGTCCGATCTCGCTTCCGCTTGGGCTTATCACACCCAGCATGGCTGCAAGTAACAGAGCGTAGTAGTTTCCGGTTGTTGCAAATACCACTCCTGAGAATGCCATCATGATAGAACCGAGGAACAATGTCGTTCTTCTGCCCACGTTGTCGGCTACAAGCGTAAGAAGGAGGCTAAGGACGACGTCTCCAAGCAGCGTGAGAGTCATAAAAAGTCCAATGCGTTCGTCCGAGAAACCTAATGCTTCGAAATAGAGTGCTAGAATAAGAGCACCAGAGCCATATGCGAACATACGCAGGAAGCGGGTGAGTATGAGGATGTAGGTATCTGTGCTTGCTGCGGCAAGAGTTGCTAGACCCAATTCCCGTGCCAGCCATTGTGCGGAGCGGCTCATTTTGGTCTCAAGGCTTGAAAAGATTCTCAGAAGTTTTTGTAGAAAGGCCTAAACGAATTCAACATTTTGTATGGCCGGAAGGAGAGGAAAATGTTGGGCATAAGTGTCCGCATTGAAGATATGGATGCTGAAGGAAGACGAAATGAAGGCCAAATCATGGATGGGATTTTGTTCACGTTTGGAGGCGCAGCCAGAAAGCAGAGTGAAACAAGGTCGTCATGGTGCCTGGAAGGATTGATGCGCAGCACATAAACCAACAGATTGGGGCAATGATCGGCAGGATGGAAGCAAACGTTTCGGATACTGCTAGGCCTACGTACTGTCGGATAACTGTGCACCACGCACGGCGGTTCACTCGGCCTGGAGGCAGTCATCAACATGTCGACCTCGAATGGGAACCTCTTCTCTGTGGAACCATATAATTACCAAACCTAATAGTGGCGGATTGGTTTCCTCTGGCTCCATCGCGCCTGTGATACTATAGTACGTTGTCTCCCTGGAACAAAGCATAGAAGGTCGGTATATCTGAACCCCGGATCAAATGAAAAGTAGTATGAGTGCTGGGAAGTCTTAGCATGCTTTCTCGAGGAGCATGGACAACTAGAGAGGAATCCACCAACCTTCAAAAGTAATAACACCCTGTTGTATAAGCATCGTTGGACGTATATTTTCGCAAGGAAATGACGACATTTTCCGCTTCAAGTCCGCAGCTCGTGATTCAGAGCCTGACGAGTGGCACTCAGGCAGCAGACAATTTATTGCGCATGCTCAATCGGATTCATCTCCGTTCGGCTCTTCGAGTCTATGTCCCTCCTCCTTCCCCTTCTCCACAAGAGAATTCCTGAATCGCTCCTCTTGTTTCTTCCAATGGCTTCCTTCCTCGTAGTCCTCTCGGATACCGAATGCTCGACGCATGGCTTCACTTTCTTCGATCTTGGCTTTGGCAAGCTCGTGCACCTGATGTTGTTTTAAACCTCGAGCATTGGGCCCACTAGACTGCCCCTTGGCTCGCTCAGCTTCGAGCTTCTTGCGTAGTGCTGTGCATTGGTCGTCGATTTCGTCTTCCTCGACGCTGTGGGCAGTCAGTACTTATCGGGATTGACAACAGCAGGTATGATGGCCGACCCTTCATCTTCAAGCTTATCCCGCAGTTCGAAAACTTTGACCTCGATTTCACGCCGACGGTCATGCTCGAGAATTTCCTCATCTGGCTGCCTTTGGCGGTGCTTGAGATTGTCCCAGTCCTTTGGATACGGCACTGCATTATCGCGGGGTCTGAGGGATGATCGATTCTTCTGGACGTAACCAGAGGTACCACTGCCTCGTGGAGTAGAGAGACCGACGTTGGAAGACATTCTAGATGGAATTTGGTGGTCGCAGTGTGTTGGCGGTGGTCCGACAGTGTGGTGCATTCGTACATGACTCGGTCGCGTCGCTTTTCATACCTATATTTTGCCCCACCGGCTCACTATTCACCATGTCTCCATCAAAAGCCAAACACGGAACCGAAACTCCTGCGCCACAAGTGACTAACAAGAAGTTCCGTATCACCACGGACAACAGGGTATTCGAAGATTTCGACAACCATATGGCCGCGGTTCCAGCAATTTCGAGCGAGTCCAAAGGCCCGTCACAAGTCTTGACGGAGCTTCCCTTTCCTCCAGTCACGAAGAGTCATATTCTCAACTGCTCCTCCCATGCTTGGTATCCCCGGTACTTTCTCTATCGCTCACCAGTCATTCAAACACTGATTGATTTGTTAAAGCTATAGGGCCATCACCCCAAAGGCTCGGCTCATTCCTCTATCTGATCCGTTCCTCACCTACCTTCGTGCCGACGGCATAATTCTCCCGCCCGAGGACAACGAACATTCCCAATGGTCCGACACTGATAGCGGAATATTCTCCGCCGCCGAGAATGCGTCGGATTCAGAAGATGAGGGAGGCGATCCGTCGACCCCATGGCGCGACGTACATGAAGTTATCAAATCAACTATAGAGGACCTGGGTGGGAAGGTCGTTCCGAAGCTGAACTGGTCTGCTCCGAAAGACGCCACTTGGATAGCGGCAACCAACAGTATGGAATGTAGAACGCCCAGTGATGTCTACCTGCTCCTGAAGTCGAGTGACTTCATCACTCACGATTTAGAACACGCCTTTGACGACACCGTCAAAGATGATGCCAAGGACGACGTGGAAGAGAGCACTAGTTTATCCGTGGCAAAGATACCTTTCCATCTAGTACTCCGCAAGCACATAACATTAAATCCGTCGGTTGAATTTCGTTGTTTCGTGCGACGACGCAGACTCATCGCGTTGTGCCAGCGTGACCTCAACCACTTCGAATTTCTCTTCAAGATGCAAGATAAGTTGCGCGATACGATTCAACGCTTCTTTGACGTACGGCTGCGGGACACATTTCCGGATGAGAACTTTGCGTTCGATGTCTACGTCCCACCACCTCACAATCGTGTTTGGCTTGTGGATATCAACCCGTGGGCACAAAGGACTGACCCTTTGCTATTCAGTTGGCTGGAATTGCTCACCTTACCCGATCCTCTACCTTTGACCTCAGAAGAGACAGTAGTGTCACGACCTCTGGTTTTGCAGAGCGGTGATGATCGGGAGCAAACAGCGAATAATGCGTCAACAGATTCGGGGGGGTGGGAGACTGAAGAACTCCTCATTCCAGAATTTCGACTTGTTCGTCGGGATGATCCTGAAGCTTACGGCTTCACTACGCCCCAATATAGCGCTCATAAGCTTCCACGGGATGTTGTAGATGCTAGTAGAGGTGGAGAAGGCAGTCTTCGAGAATTTGCGAGACAGTGGAAAGAAGTATTGGCGAAGCGGAGGCAAGAAGATGATGAGGATAGTGTAGAAGAATGAGATATGGACGGCCTTATTATGCCTTCAGCTAGAAGACTTGATCAAAGGCGACCTCATGCTACAATTTATGATCCAACATGACCCCTTTGTGATACCAATATTATTAGGTAACACTGATCACGTGAGATACTAAATGTCGCTCGCAATAACGTCGGACCGATTCAGCGTGTGCGCTCGAGGGTAGATGTAGTCGTGCATTTTTTGATATGTTTCACTACTTACCATGACTACAGAAGCTCCCGATCCCCGATCCTTCAAGTCTTGGGAAGATGCTTTTCAATATCCGGTTCCAATTGTTCGCAAGCTGGAGAGTCAGCTTCGCTCCAATGCTGGCGACAACCGCGAGAAGCTCCGTTCCCTTGTTGGGTGGGTATTGTTTCTATATCGAAAGATCGCACAACTGACAAGATAACATAGAGCAAGCTATCGCGATCTTCTCGATACCGCCGAAATAATCATTCACATGGAAGAGAATATGCTAGGCGTAGAGACTGTTTTAGGTCGGGTAGGTCAAAGGTGCAATTCGCGTGCCGTGGATCGACTATCCCAAAATACCACAAGGATGGACAATTTTCTACGGACGCGCGGTCAGTGTGTTCGGGCTGAGAACAAATACATAAGAAGCAATTGACCAATCCTACGATTATAGATCAGCTACGATATGCATTCGCATCACAACTTTCAATCCTTCAGATTTGTCCGATTGTCATCAACCGATTGATGAAGAAGGACCGGACCTATCTGCTTGCCGCGAAGGTTCTGGTAATAGCACGACTTATTCACAAGGACCTTTCACAATCCAAGATTCCACCTCCATTAGTTGATCAGACTCGGGACAAGCTCGGAACCCTGCGTCGGAGATTGTTGGCTCGAATAGCCAAGCAGTTTTCCAGTCCTATTGCTGAAACAATCTCGCTCATGGAGGGAATGTGTGCTTACTCGCTAGCCACAAGCTCTACGCCCACGGACGTTCTAAGACACTTTCATCATGTCCGAATGGAGGCGATTAAAGCATCCTTCAGAAATCACCAAGACGTAACTATGGATGGTATGAATAGTCTCAATCTATGCTTGAGAACATTCCATGATACTGTTGCGATTTTCCCTCGGCGACTTGCGGACTCACTATTCAAGCTGAAGGCACAGCCCCTCATGCAAGATCCGGAGGTTAGAACGCTCGCTGAATTGAATCTGGACACCCAAGAACGCTGGATTGCACAGGAAACCCGGAACTATACCCCTTGGTCACGCCATGACGAGCTACAAAAATCCGATGCGGAGAAGTTGCTAAACTCGTGGGCCAAGCAAGCTATCTCTGCATTTTTGCAGGGGATAACGGCTGCATTGTCAGATACGAAAAGTCTATCGACAACTTCATCACTCAGACATGATTTGATTGAGACTTGGATGGGTTCAACTACTAGAATGCCGGGACTAAGATCTTCTGCAGTGCTTGATGATCTTCGAGATGTATTGAACTCTCAGCTGAGGAGCATTGCGTGGAACCGTGCCCAAGGACTCTCTACTATTGCCTCTGAGATCTCCAATGTGATAGCAGAATGCGCTTCTACTGACACGGACCCTAACACCTTTCTCTGGACTTCCACTTCAACGTTGATGGATATAAGCAACGGTGCACAAGCATTCAAACAACATATTCTTAATGAGAGTCACGGACAGGATGAAACAGTACTTCGCGTGCTAGAAAAGTACGAGAGATGGTCTGAATCTGTATCGGAGCTTAAATCTATTATCAAGAGCATGAAGGAGGTACAATGGGATAGCCATTTCGAGGATGAGTCAGGAGATTCAGAGGACGATCTTGGACTTGATTCTAAACAAAGTCTGCTGAGCGAGGAAGACCCTAGACTACTCGAGGAAGCTACGCAAGAGGGACTCACAGATGCCTTGACGAAGTTTACCGAGAGTATTACGGACATGATAGCTCATTTAACTTCTAGCACCCAGAAATCCAAGACTTATCAGACTGTGTTCGTCATCCGAGTCACTCGAGAAATCGGCGAGCGTCTTCCCAGACTGTGGCTTCGAGACACGAGATCCGTTCCGCTCTTCAACCCCTTCACGTCGGCACTCTTTGAGCCTCTTTATCTGACTCTGACAAGGCATGTTGTACAGCCATCATTACAAGCTTATAAGAAGTCACTCCTCCACTTTGCACGTTCTCAACGCCCCCAAGGCCGTATTCTATGGGAAGGAAACCCCCCGTTGCCGATTCAACCTTCGCCTGCCACATTCGGGTTTTTGCAGACCTTGACGAAGGATATGGGAAGTTATGGCGGTGATTTATGGACTCCTGATGCAGTCCGTGTGATGAGAAATGTGGGTAGTGCGGAAGTCTGTAGTCTCTGGGGCGAGATTTGGACGTTCATAACGTCAAACGCTGACCAGCCAGGCGCGCCCTGGATCCCCCAGAATGCTGGCGAAGAAGGAAAGGAAGAATACACGAACAACGAGAAGCACGGGAGAAAGGAAACGCGAAACGAAAAACTTAAGCAGCTACTCTTCGATGTTCTATTTATCCAGCACTATCTTGGATCTCCAGAATCACAGGTGCAAGGGGGTTCATTTCAACCGCTGTTAAACATCTTGGAGAAAGCCCTGGATGCGGATGAATCCAGCCGCAGTCGGCTTGGCAAGAGTGCTACCGATTATGGTAAGAAGACGTACCTACTATTTGCGCTTCTCATTTAGAAATCATAGTATAATATCAAATTGTTTGATGGAGTAATAGCTGTGGGAAGCAGTGCCTCCGAATTCACAACAGTTTAGCGTATTATGGTGATTGTTAGGTCCATACAGTTTGTTGTTGTGCTTGGCATCCGTCTACATCTCGGGTGCGACTCGCTCCGTTAGGCTTAAGTTTAAGTTCACACCATCGCCGACGTTGCCCCATGCCACCAAGCAGAGCAGGTCTCTGTCCACCTATCCACCGTCGAGCATGCCTACTCCGGCTTCATCACCGCGGCCATATTTCCTCGAGCTGCCTACGGAACTGCGCCTGGCCATCTACGAATTTGCCCTCTCCGACGCGAACTCTGTTACAATTACAAGTGCCGCTGTTGAAGGTGCAGACGAGAAAAGCTGTACCCCCCGGACCGAAATTCCAGGCCTCCCACCGCATCATGTCCCTGTGGTTCGAAGCCATTGCGATCCGTCTCTACTCTCAGTCTCCGAACCCCCTAGAGTACCTAGAGAACGTGGCTATTCAACACATCTACCACACCCCACACCTCTCGCTTTGCTGCAAACGAACAAGCAGGTGAATGCCGAACTGGGTGAGTACATGAGACTGCGCAAATCGGGACCAACCAAAGGAGGCATCAGTCTGTATCTGAGTTATCCTTACGGCATCATCATTCTCAAGTCGCTGTACCCGAATCTCCTCCGCCAAGCGCGCTGCGTGTATATCTGCGGATACTACAACCTCCAGGTGCCGCCTCCCTACAACACGCTTGCCAGGCTACTTTCTTCTACTTCCGAATCCTCTGCTACTTCTGAATCGTCCAATACATCCCGCACCCAACGGCCTCGTATCCGCGGCGTCTTCCCTGGCTTTGGTCAACTCGCGATCCCACAAAACCTGTCACCGCATTCTCCATCCACAACCCTGACCGCTCACTACGCTCTTGGTACTCTAACCCGGACCCTTCTCTCCCCCACACCTTCCTCCGTCCCGCTCTTCTTGAAACTCGAAACCCGGATTTTCTACCCTGACGAAAACGCGTACAGCAGTGTATGGGGAGATGATCATTCACCGGTGGTTGAGGTGTTGAGAAATATTTGCGGCGGAAAGATAGATATGGAAGTGTGGAGGGGAAGGAGGGGCACCGGCGTGAAATTACTCACGAGGCCGAATCCTGGGGCTAGAGTCATAAGTACGGTATGGCGACGGCTCGGAGACAAGAAGGAGGAAGCTGAAGGATGGGTTGTGGGGGAGAACTGGCCCGAAGGCTGAAGATCATGCTCGAGGGCTTGGGGGAGAAGCCATCTTGGATCCCTTGTACACTTGCATAGTTGATTGGAAAGAACAAGACTATTTTTACAGCTAATATTCATGAAGAAGTGCCATGGCACAGTTTCGAGTAAACTGCACTATCTTCGCTGATACTAATCTTAATGCAATGCATCAGGTATCACTTTCTCGACCAAATGAGTATTTTCCAGCATTGCATGGAATATTAATAACTGTTTCCACCGAATTGAATCGTGATATCTGGCGGGCGTCTGCCTATGTGCATTAGCTATCCGGCTTTCCAATTTACTCGAACACATAGCCTCACCGGTGCGAACTAGCCTAATCCCCGTTCCCCCATTCCACTCAGCAATAGAACGCAAGGAAACACCCTATCAGCCCTTTCCTTGATTTTCCCACCCCAAAGGCCCAAAGGTTATACAATCTTTGAAGTTTTATTCTCGATTCCATACCATGTCACGTGCATGTGTAGTCCCTGCGTCACGCCACTCGAACACAGCCACAAATGTATTACGTCGATTACGCACCCACAGCCCTGTCAGCTAGCTTCGCACCAATCTTGGAACGCCCCGCCCCATAGGTATTAAACCCCACCCCCAATCTGGTCGCTCCAGCTTAATCCCTCAGTCTCTCCTCTAACACCTTCTGCATCACCTACTAGAGTAGCCAAGTAAACGCCAAGTCGAATCTCATGGCCGACTTTGCGCCTCCTTCAGTGAGCGACGATCCTCAAGCCTGCCTTCAGAACAGGGACTGATTTATTACAGGGTCCACCGCCTCCAAAACTACCAGAAGGGTGGAAAGCCGTCTGGAATGGTAAGTGCCTTCATCCCCTTTTCCGTTGCATCCGACCGCAGGATTGACCACCTCCATCCTACAGCTCAGTACAGCGAATGGTTCTACGTGAACACCTACACCAAGAAATCCCAATGGGACAAACCAACCGAGCCAGTCTATCCTCCAGGTGAAGAAGCGCCTGGCGGTCCGCCTCCTTCCTACCTTTCTGGCGACGCGAAGCATCTTTCTGCTGAGAAAACGGGCTTGTCCTCCAACAATCCATACGCCGCCTCGGGAGGGGCAGGCGGCCCAGGCTCGAGCCACGATATCAGTGAAGACGAGAGACTGGCGCGTAAGCTGCAGGAAGAGGAGAATGCGAGGCTTGGGAGGCCGAATAGCAGAGGCGCGTCAGACGGCTACTACCAACAATCTGATGCGGCGCAGCCCGGTGGGTACGGATACGGCCAACAGTATGGACAACAAGGTTACCAAGCTCAATCACCATTACCAGAGGGCGAGAAGGGCAAATCCAAAGGGAGCTTCCTAGGGAAATTGCTAGGCAAAGCCGGTTCCCATTCCAGGCCGCCGCAAGCCGGATACCCCTCTCAGCAGCCGTATGGTTCTCCAGCTCCTGGATATGGAGGATACCCTCAGCAACAAGGTTACTATGGTGGCGGATATTCTCAGCAACAGTACTATCAACAACCTCCAAAGCGACAAGGCGGGGGGCTTGGTACTGGCGGGGCAGCTGCTTTGGGAGTGGGCGGCGGTTTGCTAGGCGGCGTACTCTTAGGCGAAGCATTAGAGGGCGGGGATGGTGGGGATGGTGGAGGGGATTATGGCGGAGGAGATGGCGGAGGAGATTATGGTGGAGGAGATGGGGGTGGTGACTTCGGCGGCGGCGACTTTTAACCTTCCTCCAGGGTGTGATAGCAATGTTCTAGGTTTGTGGAGAGGCGCGCTCTACAAAGGTAGGGCAAAGGAGTGTTTGGGATTGCCTTTAGAGTCTAAGCATGCCCGAACTGGTACTGGCACAGGCATTGCGTATCTAAGCACTTTCAAGATGAGCTTGCAGACTGCAACTCACTGTAGACGGAAAGTTAGTGGAGGCAGACGAAATTTCTAAGAACCACACAGTTCTGCATCAGCAAAACATCGAAATTACAACGAAATTGGGTTTCTAACTTTTCCCCCAATCCCTTGTTATCATAAAGCAAGTGGGCGAACAATCATGATGAAAAGGGGAGCTCTTGCGCTGGGAAGGCTCATCCACGGGCTGTTGCAGAGTTCAGATGTGGATAGTCACCACGTCCAGAGGCCGAGTCGTGCACTCCCCCCTCTTATAGTACTATGACGTATCTATGTAAACGAGATGCATTCATTTGTGTTATGTTGATAAGCAACAGCGTGTCACTCGCCCACTTCGTTGATACCAACATTCAGACTCGAATTAGGCTCCCCAAAGATATATTTCCGTTCACTGGTAAATCGCTCTTATCGTACTTGGGCGAAATCAACCATGTCTGAGCAAAGGAAGAACATTGTCATAATAGGTCCACTCTCATGCCCCTCCTTAGCACCTCCCACAACTCGATATACTGACATTGATCCATAGGCGGCGGAATCATTGGCTCAACGACCGCGTATTTTCTCTCGCATCATCCTTTCTTCAATCCATCGATCCATAAAGTCACCTTACTAGAGGCTACAAAAATAGCAGGGGGTGCAAGTGGAAAGGCAGGAGGACTGTTGGCTCTTTGGGCGTACCCGAAGTGCATCGTCCCTCTGAGCTACCGATTACACGAAGAGCTCGCAGACCAGTATGGCGGAGCGGAGCGGTGGGGCTACAGAGCCGTGCATTGCGGGCAGGTAGATGCGAGAGGCAGAGTACCTACGAACGGCAAGAAGAGTATTGAGGGAGACGCAGTCTCGTTACATAAAAGGACACAGGAGGCTATTGGTTTATTAAGAGCAGCAGGCGTGCCTAAAGACTTGGATTGGGTGATTGCGGAAGGAGTGTGTGGGTATGACGAGATGGGTGATCCGACGACCACAGCACAAGTACACCCTTACCAGTTCACCACATCTATGGCCCGGCTTGCGGAAGAGCACGGAGTGGAGATTGTGTATGGGTCTGTGACGAGTATAAATCGCTCCTCGAATGCGACGAGTGTTGAATCTGTGACGTACCTGAGTAAGGAGAATAGAGAAAGGAGGCAACTAGAGGCAGATACGGTGATCTTGACAGCCGGACCCTGGACGCAAACGATAGAGAAGAAATTACCTATATCCGCATTAAGGGCACATAGTGTCACAATCCGTCCTTCTAGGCCGGTCTCCGCTTATGCTCTATTTACTAGCATCCAGCTACCCAAGGGTAAGCGCTCGCATACCGTAACGCCAGAGATATACGCGCGCCCCAACAATGAAGTCTATGCGTGTGGAGAAGGAGACACATTGATTCCGCTTCCGGAGGCGAGTGATCTCGTACAAGTGGATCTCAGTCGTTGTGAAGACATCATCGAGTACGTCGGGAGTATCAGCGATGAACTGAGGAGTGGAGAAGTGACCACGAGACAAGCTTGTTATTTACCGAATGTGAGTCAAGGAGGCGGGCCGTTAATCGGAGAGACTGGTGTAAAGGGGCTGTTCATAGGCGCTGGACATACCTGTTGGGGGATCCAGAATGCGCCTGCGACAGGCAAGTGTTTGGCTGAGTTGGTCTGGGAAGGCAAGGCCAAGAGTGCGGATTTGAGGAGTTTGGACCCTAGAAGATACATATGAGCAGGACGGTATACGGGGATAAGTTATTTCGTGGCTCTTCAAACATAGCCTTTTCCAAGCTCTCGCGGCAGCACAGCATAACCAATTTACTTTCCAGATCCGCCTCATGAAGCGAACTGGCTTTGTAGCTTCTTACATCGAAACGATCTATGCAGTTTGGTGGGAGGTAGAATAAAGGAGACTGACATAGTCTTGGTAGTCACGTTCTTTCGCCCACTATGATGGTTATACATTGAAAAACTACAAAGTGGAATTTACTACCGACTATATATGCAAAACGAAAGGCTTCTGGCCAAATTATTTGAATGATTGACATGGAAGTCCGACCAAAATAGGTGTACAGAACGATCGGCGAAAATAAAAGACCGTCCATATGCGCGCTGGTTTGCTTGCTAACGTGACTTAGAATCGAAGAGCTGCTATACGCCAACTAACGCTAACCTATTTGATACCAGGCTATGTCGAGAGAGGGTAATATTTTACACAAAACATCAATGCTGGTAATACCAATCGGGTCCCATCTCCAATTAGTGGCCGGAGGTTAGATAATCTGCCGCCTTAAAAATTATCAGATGCTGCATCAGGTTAAGGCTAGATATGGATATTTTACTGACCTTATTAATATCATAGTCAAATTTTTCGAGCGCTGCTAGGGCATCTCCCCTTGCATAACCCATTCCAGTTAGCTTTTTCAATATAGGGTCGTCGTGTTCCGTTCCTGCGCTGAGTGCTCTGGCAAGCTGTGGCATTTGAGACTGCTTCGAGGTCGAAGTTGAGGGCTCATCCACCCCAAGGCTATCAAACGCAGATTTGCCGAGGTCGCCTTGGGCCCCTGATGCTTTCTCATGTGGAGCAGAATCAAGACTGGAGAAGATGGCGTCCCAATCTTGTGTCGATGTTGCAGTAGGTTGCTGCGGGGCTTTAGCTTGTCCAAAACTCTGGGAAAGATGCTCAAAATCGCTGAAACTATCTTCTGCTCCGTGGGCTGGTTTACCGGTTGGTGTCTGCTGAGATGCCATTGTGTTTGATTTTGAGGCCGCAGGCGAGTCAAATACCGGGTTGAATTCGTCAAGACCTTCGCGATGATGAGAGCCGAGCATGAAATCATCGTCTGTCTTCTCGTCCACCTCTTTAGCCTCTGATAGATCGTCAAAACCAGATTCGAAGTCATCATTGAACGTGGATTTTGCTGCCTGGGGGGGATTAGCCGTAGACGATGAACCCTTATTAGTCTCGACGCTCGGGAACGATACGGCTGAGTGATAAGCATCCGACGGAACAGTTGAAGTGGGCGTGTCTGCTGGAGGAGGTGACGCAGAGAATGCGGTTGTTGGCGCAGAGGTACCCGCTTTCGAGGAGAGTGCGCCACCAAATAACGCTGCCCCTTGACCCCCTGTGGTTGGTGAACTGAAGCTCTTCTCCGGGGATTGAGACCCGGGAGGAGAGACGGTTGGGTCCTGTCGGGATGGAAGTAATCCGCCAAACTCTGGGGGAAATTGATTCGATCCACTTCTGTTGTTCGTACCCACCGTTTGATCATAGGTTGGTGGTGACTTTTGCGCTCCTGGGCTGGGCAGAGCACTCGCGCTCGAATCAGTCTGTGTCACAATGGGACGATGTCTCAAGAAGTCGTCCGTGGTCGCATCGCCGCCTGTTGTCCCTGTAGCTGGCCTTGATTGCGGCTGGCCTTGGCTTTGTCCGCGGCCTTGGCGATGTTGTTGTGGGGACGCGGAGGTGAAGTTGTCTGCAAACCCTTGCTCGCTATTACTATCGCTATCGTCGTCGTGACCAAGGTCTTCAATCGGGGGAAACTCTTTGTTGAATTTGCTTGCCGCCGCCGAATCGGAAGGTCCGTTCACCGACGATCCCGTGGGCTGCCTCTCCTGGAATTGGCGCCCACTCCCAAAGCCAGCGAATGCAGCGTCAAAATCAACTTTGGCAGCGCTTGGGCCTCGCTGTTGGTCCCTGTTCAGAGAGAAAGGGTCTGAGCGATTGTTCTGGACTCCTTCTGGCTGTCGATTGCTGCTCTTGCTTCGATCGCTGAGACTGCTCTCTCCAGTAGGCTCTTGTTGAATTGGCGAATTCATATCCCCAGGAAAGGCACCAGGAATCTCGCGACTTGTTGAGGCCGGGCCGAAGCTCGAAAATGTATCCTTTCGATCTTCAGATTTAGGACCAGACTTTTGGGCTTCGCTGGCAGTGCTTGCAGCGGGTGATGCCGTGGCATTGCGATCGAAAAACGACGAGCCAAAATTGTTGGTCTCAGTACGGGAAGTCTCAGAACGCTCTAGACCTGTAGCTTCTGGAACGGGGGTAGCTGAAGGCGAACTCTTTGAGATTGTCGGGGTTTCATTTCCCGTCGGACCGTATCTACTTGCTGGAGCGGACACTTTAACGGAGGAGGAAAATGAATCAGAACGGGGGACGTTATCGCGAAGTGGCAAAAAACTAGAGGCAAATTGTCTCGATTCTGGGGGAGCAGGCGGCTCGCCAGTTCTCGGAGATTCTTGGTATGATGAAAGGGGTGGTGAGGTAGATGGCGTAGGGACATCAGGTTCCGAAGAGCGCACAGAATGGCCTGACTGAGCCGAGAATACCGGTACATGGCTCTGGCTGTCTGACCTAAATGATGTTGGAGGTGGCCCCGTAGTTTGTGGCGAGGAAAAATTCCCAAAAACACTGTCAAAGTCCTTATGAGGTTGGGCAGTGCCGTCACGAGAGAATCCTGAAGGGGACATTGTATTCTCAGCTGCTGGTTGGGGAGATTTTCTGAAGAATGGATTCGTACTGTGGCTCGCTGTGGATGTAGCTGGGCTGGCCACGCCGGGAGTCTCCTGCGGTGTAGGGTAAGGACTTCGGGACCCTTCTTGACCAGACTTGTTTAAGTCATTCATCTCGGATTTGACCTTGTCCCGTTCTCCTTCATTCGTTGTAAGCTGCTTCTTATTAATAGATACCATGCCTTTCTGCTGACGGGCATCGGATCTCATCTTGTCAAGCTGAGGTCGTAATTGACTGATTTCGGCATTTAGTTGTCTAATCCTTTCTTTCAGATTAGCGTTTTCCCGTTGATCAGCATCCAGAGCGGTGGCTACTTGGCGGTGCTGAGTCTGAAGATCTTGATATGTGCCTTCAACCATAGCCAGTTCTTGCTGGAGCTTCCTTGTCTCGTTGCGTGAGGCTGAAAGGCGTTCTTCCAATGATTTGACGTTTTTGACTTCTTGCTCATATTGAGACCTGAACTGCGAAAGGCGCAGCTCTAGATCACGCTTCTGGGTACTAGCACTGGTAAGATCGTTTTCTGTGGTGGATTTCTTGTTCTGGACTTCTTGCATCTGATTTCGCAGCGTGCCAATTTGGTTGGACATGTTCGCAAGCTCCGCAGTTTCTTGGGTTAGCTTCTTGCTTACTTCAGGGTCATTATCGCCCAACAAGTCATCCATTGCTGATGACTGTTGAGGTTGATTTCCACGGGGTTGGGCCAGCGAGGAACTGGCTGATGCACCAGTGGAATGAGACGCGAGAGTCTGTCCAAATGACGAGGTAGGCATAAATGGTTTGAAACTGGATGCTGGGTTGCGTGGCGACGGCTGGAACGCCTGTGGCGACGTAGGTGAAGCTGTTTTACTCCCAAATGGGTCGGCCTCAAACGGCTTGGTGAAGGAGCCGGAACCGCCAGTCGACTGCTGAGTTTGGGCAGGGGCAGGAGCCGTGAAGGCATCTAAACCGAACAAGTCTTCTGCCGCTGACCTCGGTTGTGACTGTTGTGATTGATTCGAGTAGGTAGAGTTATCTAGCCCTGGCGCTGCAGTGGATGCAGGAGGCCGTGCTTGATTCCGCATACTGGGAGGGACTAGATTGGATGGCAGCGTGACAGGGAGAGTTATCCCTGGTGTTCGCTGCTGCCGTATCAAGTACATAGCGACGGCAAACTCGTCTCTGCTTAATTGGCCCTCCGACTTTATATCGGCCAAATCCCAAATAGCAGCCAGAATATCTTCAGGTAATCCCGAATCACTGAAAAATTGGACAGCCTGCTCTCCAGTTATGAACCCACGTCCAACTGTGTCCACTTTATTGAATAAGGTATCATACGAGGCTTTTTCTTGAGGCTTAATAAGCCATTCGTTGCCCGTGTGTTGCGCAGACTGAGGGGGGGTCCCATATGGCCGACCTATTGGACTCTGGTTTCGTTGAGGTCCTGACCCGCTGAACTGCCGCGGAATAGCAGATACTGGCTCATCTGGTCTTGGGCGCCCAGGCGGAGGAGGTACAGGACCTCTTCGAGAGGCCGCCTCATAAAGACCAGCGGGGAGATTGGTAGGAAGAGCCTTCAGAGCTCCTGTTTTATAAGAAGCAAGCAAATGCATAGCGATGATGAACTCAGTTACACCAAGCGCTCCCCGCTGTTCCGTGTCTGCTAGATTCCATATTTGACCAAGGATGTTGTTTGGCAACCTAGCTTTCTCGAATATCTGCTTCGCATTCTCGCCTACGCCCACGCGGTTAGCCATGTGACAAGCAGTTGAATCTTTCGGACTGATACCTGAAAGTATCCCATTTTGGGCACCGGATTTATCAAACAAGGAGGCGTACTCCGCTGCTTTCGCTGGAGACAGCGGAGGTACTCGAATTGGTCCACCACTCATCTGCGGTTGAAGGCCCGCGGGTGGAGCCGGAAAATTAGGAGGTGCGGGTGCGGGAGGGAGGCTGAGACCGTCGAACTTAGGAAGAGGACCAGCTGCAGGAAGGTTAGCCGGCATTCAAGACCAAGTCCGTTATGGGGGTATCCACGTCTAAATGCGAGATCTGGAGTCGGATCCCTTCCAGCTTGATAGTGGCCGATCAGACGCAGCACCATGCAGAATCCTGACGATGTCAACAGGCCTCGATTCTCAGTATCAGCAATCTGCCATATTTCGCCCAGAACGGCTGGTGCTAGTTTCGTTCTCTCGAAGAATTTCACAGCAACCTCGCCCGTGACTACACCAAGCTTCTCAGTGTCCGCTTGTGCAAACAGGTGGCTGAAGATGCGCTTCTCTTCGGGAGTCAGGTTCAGGATAGGATGATCTAGGCACAGGAAGCGGCGGTTAGCAGAGTTATCCACGCGAAGGAGAGCAGCAGACACGGGCAACGTACTCAGGTCCGCACCTGTCGTAGATTCAGACATGTTTGCGGTCGCGAGGCTGTGGTACTGGCGGAAGACGAAACATGCAATGGGGTTGGGAGCTAGGACGACCCAGGCGGGGGAGCTAGCGGGCGACGGCGGCTAACAGAAAGCAAAGGTATAGCCAACAACTAGGTAGAAGGGTCGCTGAAGGGATTGACAATGCGGCAAGACAGGAATTAGATGAGGGTTGCTGTGAGCGCTGGAAGACGTCCGAGCGAGAGCTTCCTTGAGCACGCACGGCCGTATTTGCGACCGCATACTTACTTCACAAGCAGCCAATCACTAGCCGACACACTTTAAGACGGCATCACAACGTCTGTCAACGCCATCCCATGCAACGCCCCAGTGGCACTGCATCAATTGCGGAGAAGTGAGTGATATGCGATTGCCAGGGGCTTGATTGATACTTAGTATTCAGATCCTGCCACGACAGTTTCTCATAATGCAACTTCGCATCTCAAGTAGGTGCCATAGAGGAGCATTTGGTGCAGGGATGTTACTTGTTGAACACTTAACCCGGTAACCTTTACGTTTGGCGATTAACTAGGTAAGTAATGCTACCTAATTGGGTTCCTAGCTTTGCAACCTTGAAAGATGAACACTCAGAGCTTGATATTTCTAATGATACTAGGCTATTTTACAGTTATACAACATTTGAAGGCCGAGGGGATAAAGCACAGACAATCAAACTACTAAAAGAAGATTTACCTTACACTCTTATACACCCAACACCACAAGCGAAGTTTCCTCTTTTTGTCCCCAACACCGAGATCTGCAGCCGAAGGCGGGTGCTTGAGCTGCACGCACATGTTATCATCATCTTCCTTTCCTTAAGAGTCTGTGGTTTTCATCCCTCTGGCACTCCGCCAGAGCAAGTCCTGGAGTACCCTCTTCCGGCTTCTTTCCCCATGCTCGGCCAAGCAGCCAGTCGGTGACACTGACAACTCTCGTTGTCCTGTCCCAACTGCCACCCTCTTCGGCATGTTCAATGGTGTGCGTCAATATCCTGCCCTCACTGTCAAATTCAAAAAAGAAGAGCCCGCAAAATTCTTCTTCACTCTGACTATCGCCTCCAAGAAACTCTGTAATTTTGTCGACCTGGCCCTCGTTTTGTTTGCTTCTGCTTTTGCCACAAGTCTTCCACTTGACGATTAACTTTTCGTGGCGCATATCAGCAGCCGTTGAGTTTCCTCCATTTTGAACCATCCGCTCAGAGAGAACGATCAACTTCACATTCCCCACCACAGGAACCCTTCCCCATGCTACAGGTGCAGTCCATAATGCTGCAGTATATGCGATCTTGCCGCTCACAGTCGGGAGATGAGGGTGAGTCGAAGGGAAAAGGTTAAGCGTAATATGTGGGGACAAGATATCTTGAGGGAGGGGCGATGCCAAAAGGGTAGGAAGGCGCTCATGTAGTATTCGAATAGCTAAATACCCCACTGTCAGCGCGTGGAAAACACTCGAGGATAGCAAATCATACTTTTGCCCAGCTTCAAGGTGCGTTCATCTAGAGGTTTGCGATTATGATCACCAAGATCGGGAGAGCGACAGGGAGCAGTGCTGGTGAACCATGTCGCCGAGACCGAGGCGTCTCTGTTCCGCGCGTTGGCAAGTGTTCTTGAGAATGGTCCCAGAGCCGGAGAGGTTGTGGGCGTCAGGTGCGCGGATTTTGTACTGGAGCGGCGGATGCGGACGTATGATATGAACCTCGGCATCAGCCCGGTGGTCATGTGTAATGATGTTCAACCATAGAGAGGTGGTATAGGCGTTGCGTAGGCAGAGGTGACAAGATGGACTTCGTATGGGAGGGGAGAGAAATTGTGCTAAGGCTAGGGCACGCGTGCTAAACCTCCTTATTGGAGAGCAAGCAAGCCATACGGGTGCCGTATCGATAACAAATTAGAACTGCCGAAATAATGACGTAAATTTACAGTTCATCATTAGGATCATTAGGATGCAGGTTTAAGACGCAGAACCCTTTTCCTGGGAGATAACTAAAATTTGTTCATCAATTGAGTGGCTTTTTCTTCCCCCCACCTAATTCTATACCTTACATTTCTACCTCTCCTACACGAAGCATCGCTCTCTCAGAGCATGGCACAGTCAAATGGCAAACGGATCGTCTTCACAGGAGGATCGGGAAAAGCTGGCAGGCATGTGATACCCGGATTGGTGAAACGAGGAGTACGTAAGGTCGGGGTACATTTGGAAGTCTATGTCCCCGTATTTATACTTGTCCCTTGCACGTTTACTACCTATGTTCTACTTAAGTAGCACCTAAAGATTAAACACTATAAGTAGAAGTATTAAGCAGGTTCCAGTAGTACTAAAACCCTTTTTGAAGTTTATGCTAATTATACCCACCTTTAGTACCAGATTCTCAATTTGGACCTTGTTCCGTTTCCAGATCCAAATGTATTCACATTGAAAACGGATTTGACGGACAGCGGCCAGTGCTGTACGTAACGTCCGGGTGCAAAGTCTATGTTCCCGTCTTTGTACTTTTCCCTTACATGTTCACTACGTACGTCACACTTAAAGATCAGAACACTATAAGCAGACGTATTAAGCGGGTTCTGGCAGTCCTAAAACCCCTTTTGGAAGTTCATGCTAATTGTGCCCCTACCTATAGTCAATGCGCTCACGGCACATTTTACTTTTGCTGGATATGAAGGACAATCAGTACCAGGACCACCAGACGCAGTCATCCATTTCGCTGCATACGCTCGAAACATGCTCGTTCCCGACAACGAATGCTTTAAAGGCAACGTTCTAGCCACCTACAATGTTATAGAGGCTGCATGCAAGCTCGGCGTGAGGAAAATCATCATCGCTAGCAGTGAGACGACGTATGAAGGCAAGTTGAATATCCTACAGCTGTGTCTATTAGCTTATTGGTGATAATTCCGTGAAGTTTGTTTCGGTCAGGGTGATTTGGACTACCACTCATTCCCTCTCGAGGAAGATTACGACGTGAATCCTATGGATACGTATGCCATATCGTACGGAAGGTCCCAGTTAAAGTCTATGTTACCGCCTTTGTACTTTTCGCTTATAAGTTCACTACCCACATCCACTTAAGCAGTGTCTGAAGATCAGAACACTATGAGCAGAAGTATTAAACATCATGCTAATTGTACTCCACCTTCAGTAAACTATGTGGCGAACGAACTGCCCGAGGTTTCGCCCGAAGGTTTGAGGCCGATATCTACGCTCTTCGGATTGGAAATGTGATCGAGCCACACGAGTATGAGCGCGACTTCCCAAAGTATATCCAAGAGCCGAGTTGCAGAAAACGCAATGCTTGGTCGTACATAGATGCAAGGGACCTTGCGCAGATCTGCGATCTGTGTATTCAGAAAAATGGTCTAGGTTTCCAAGTCTTCAATGCAACTAACGACACCATTACCGCAGTCGTTCCGACCAGAGAGTTCCTGAAGACACACTGCCCAAACACACCAATCACGAGAGATATGGGAGAATGGGAGGCTCCTTTAAGCAACAGGAAGATACGAGAAGTGCTGGGGTTTAGGGAGGAGCATGACTGGCGGAAGTATTACAACCCTTAAAAGGCATATGATGGCAATAGGTTAGGCTTAGGGCGGTGGAGCTGTGTGGTTTCCAAGGCTGTCTGAAGGAAGGATGGAGTTGGTTGTTCATACCTGAGTTCCAAGTGCTTGTAGATTCTTAATACCTACCTAGCTCGGGTATGTAATGGTGTTTTTTGGACCTCAGAGCCTGTTGACCTTGGAAGCTGCCTACCTAGATATAACAACTTTGATGGAGTGGAAAAATATGATGGCTAGCTCTATCTGCCCCTATTAACTCTAGTGCGAGGAATCTACATAGGCCATTCAACCTCAGTAAAAGTGATTAAAGCTAGTTGCCATCATCAAGCCTATGTAGAAGGAGAGGTAGAAGCCCGCGCAAGTTACGTACACAAAAGGCTTAGCGTTGTAAGCAACATGCCGCAGGTCGGGTGGAAACCCCAATTTAGTTGATGGTCTGAGCGCTCGCAGTCGAGCCACATGCAATGACTAGGGTTCGAATGTCGAGAAAAAAAAGGTGAAAGTCCACGCGCATCAATCTATCCTGAGTTCCCCAATCCATCTTCACAATTGCAACTCGTCACCCGCTTACATATTTCCGATTGTTCCATCTTATTCCTCCGCCTCTTTATCCCTAGGTTGACATGAGTCCGACAACGAAAGAGGCCGCTGCGAAGGCCGCCGAAGCAGTCGCGGGAACATCTTCGTCCGCAAAGGAGTTCAAGAAAGAATCCACGCGTGCACGGCTGTTAGGCGCCGGTGAGACTTAGGATGCATACTTTACTCGATCCTTTTCTAATGTGTGTAGGATGTGCTGGTATCGCCGAACTAATAGTCTTCCACCCGGTACATCCTCACAAGCAACAGCCCCCTCTTCCTCTCCTTGCTGACTGCTGAATCCTCAAGGTCGACACCACAGCGAAACGTTTGATGAGCAATTATGGCAAGGTAGGATCGGAAGAACTCCAATGGAGACGACTTCAGCTAATCTACTTCCTTCAGATTACATCTGCTTCGCAGCTTAACTCAGTCGTATTTAGAGATAAGGCGCAAGCATCTGTCCCCGGCCGATTCCTATCACTGTTCCCTGGTCTTGGATATGCTGCTGCTTATAAGGTATTGATTTAGCAGGAATGGAGTGCCGATGATTGGAGTTGACGTTGTTAGGTACTTCAACGAGTATACAAATACGGAGGCCAGCCATTCGTGCGGGACTACCTTGCAAAGAACCACGGCGACAGCTTTGATCGAACGTTTGGGAAAGGTAACGGCAAGACTATCATGCATGCTACCGCCGGAAGGTAGCTCAACACCTCATGTGATGGAGGAGGTCTTTCTAACTTTAGACATAGTTTGATTGGAATTGGCGAGATCGTAATTCTCCCGCTAGACGTGCTCAAGATCAAGAGACAGACGAACCCAGAGGCTTTCAGGGGTCGAGGTGTACTCAGAATCGTTGCAGACGAAGGTTTCGGTCTCTACCGTGGCTGGGGATGGACAGCTGCTCGTAATGCTCCCGGATCGTTCGCTGTAAGTCTCGTCATCTTGTAGAGTTTTATATGACCCTAACATGTCTTTAGTTGTTCGGAGGCTCAGCCGCCGCTAAAGAATATTTCTTCAAACTAACAGATTACAACGCCGCGAGCTGGTCGCAGAACTTTGTCGCTTCCATCGCTGGTGCCAGTGCATCTCTCATCGTCTCGGCCCCTCTTGATGTAATCAAGACCAGAATACAAAATAGAAACTTTGACAACCCAGAGGGTGGATTCCGAATTATATCGAATATGGTCAGGCACGAAGGTCCGACAGCCTTTTTCAAGGGCTTGACTCCCAAGCTTCTCATGACCGGCCCAAAGCTGGTTTTTTCCTTTTGGTTGGCGCAGACGCTTATCCCGGCCTTCAACAATATAATGTAGACTCTTGTGTCAACTCAAATCTGTTGGTACATACAAAATACTTCGGTTCTGGTACGATAGCGAGCCATGGCGGTTTGCTGAGTTCGATTCTTGTCCATACTTCTCTCGTTTGATGGAATGTATTATTGGGGATGGAATTCTTGGCGCATGAGCTAGAAAGTGGTCCCATAGGAATTAATAGATAACTCTTCTCTGTCTGTAGTTCTGTGGTTTGACAACCTGACGGCGTGCATCAGCCTCACAGCTGTCATGTGATGTAGAGGACGTCAGACGGAATAAATGGATGACCTTGTAGGCGCCTTCACCGACACTAATTTCATACTCATCTGGAGGTGGGCGGACTTAGTCAAATCCTGAGAATGAATGCCATCTGCCTGTGAGGTTCACCACAAGGATGGCGCCGTGAAGTGACATGTGAGGTCACCAGGTCACATGAAATGGCCTGTGCATCCTCTTTGTGACTTAAGTAATCCCTTGGGTTGCTTGGAGACTAGCTAATACACACACCTGAACCTCACAACTTCGTGCTTACAATCACCCCCGATCAAGACCTTCTTCCTCTCTCTCGAGCTCTGCGAATTCCACTGAGCACATAGTAAAAACTAAAATCTTCATCCAGTCAGCAAAATGAATCCAGAGTGGTACGTAACCCTCGCTCGCCGCCACCTATTCATCGCCTAAACGACCTGCTACTCCAAAGGATGACGATCATGCTAACATTTCCTGTTGTAGAGCAAACCCTGGGCTTTCGATTGCCTCCCAAAGACTTCCAAGCAAACCGGATGGACTATAGCTAACCTAAATGTCCGCTAGATACGACTACCTCTTCAAGCTCCTTCTCATCGGGGACTCCGGTGTGGGGAAATCCTGCCTACTATTGCGCTTTGCGGATGACACATATACCGAGAGCTACATCTCAACTATTGGCGTTGACTTCGTATGTTAATACTATGGATCTTGAGGAATCGGCGACTTTGGTAATTTTGCTGACTAGACGCAAAGAAAATCCGTACCATCGAGTTAGATGGCAAGACTGTAAAGCTTCAGATCGTAAGTGGACACTAAGATTGATTCTCAGCTCCAGTGTTCGACTTGCTTATTGCCTATACGATAGTGGGATACGGCTGGTCAGGAGCGATTCCGAACAATCACCTCTTCGTATTACCGGGGGGCGCACGGTATTTGCGTTGTGTATGATGTAACGGACATGGACTCGTTCAACAACGTCAAACAGTGGCTGCAAGAGATCGACCGATATGCAACTGAAGGCGTGAACAAATTGCTTGTCGGCAACAAATCCGATATGGCAGATAAGAAAGTGGTTGAGTACACGGTGGCGAAGGTATGATATCTATGCTGAGTGAATATTTCCCTTCTCCACCAATCACTGACACACTACGCTCTAGGAATTCGCTGATAGCCTTGGAATCCCTTTCCTCGAGACTTCCGCGAAGAGCGCTACCAACGTGGAGCAAGCATTTTTGACAATGGCTAGACAGATCAAGGAGCGTATGGGAACGACCACGGTCAACAATAAGCCTACAGTACCCATCGGGCAGGGCCAAGGCGTGCAGAGTGGATCAGCTGGTGGCTGTTGCTAGATGGACGCCTGTTGCTGGATGATGGTTGAATGAATGCTTAATATACAGTTCCGGCGTGGGTGTTTGTTGCAGGCGTGGCCTTTAATGTTGATGGCTTTCCTCTGATCAACCGTCCGGTTCCATGCTCCAATCTTGCGTTTTTCTTTGCATCATGGCTAGATGGCGGTTGTTGCTTAGTTGGATCCTTGCAATCCCAATAAGCCACTATTCTTGATATGGCATTTCGCATTCCAGTGGACTGAAAGTCCGAGAAGAAAGAATGTAGACTGCCGGGTCATCGAGCGCACTCTCCCTTTGCTCTCACTCTTATTTGCTATCTTGTACTCTGGGTTCCTATAGTTCGTTCATCAGTTCAATGCAAATCAATCTTCTAGCTATTCGAAGCAATTTTCATTAGCTTATGTGAAATCATAGTCATAATCTAATAATTATATTTGTATCACATAAGTTAAGGATTAGTATAAATGCATAGCAAGTACTATTATATTCTCTATAGATAGATAGTTTTGCTATAGCTTTTCTAAATTTAATTTATATATATTTATTATAAATCTAATATTAATTTATATATTTAATTTAATATAATTTAATATAATTTAATTATTAATACTTTTATTTTTATTTAATTTTTTAATAAAAGTTAATAAAGATTTTAATTATTACTATAAAAAAA
>AJFK01000209.1:0-29464 GCA_000467715.1 Hysterium pulicare CBS 123377 | reverse complement strand
AGTTAGCTAACTAGACTCTTCCTAAGGGATATTCTAAAGGCACGTAGTTACTAATCCTAAATAGGAGAGGATAAGTAATCGCTAGACTAGGGACGTTGAAAGAACCTCAACAGCGCTACACTAACTATATAGAGGTTAGTCTACTACCTAATTAGGAAGAAAACTATAGTATGTCTGCTATTATTAACCTTTAAAGTTGTCTAACGAATTCTCAAGCAAAAGTATTTTCCTCTGCAGAGTTCTAAGTGCTCGATTTTAAGCGTATGAATTGGTGCCGAGAAAGAGCTAGATCGAATAACTTAATTAGGAAGGATATCTAAAAGTGTTGATTCCGGTGTTTGTTGCGAACGTGTTGGTAAGATGATAGTGCTATGTTAAAAAGCTGTTTAGGACATGTTGGATAACATAGTATTAATCTCAGGCGGCGTTCAACCCAGAAAAACGCCTGCATTCGGAAGTCCTCTAATAGAGACAGATTTTTGCACTTTTCTGAGATATTCGTAAGAAGTTCATAAGATGTTATGAACATGTTGATGCCGAATTAAAGACCTTCTACATATGGTCAACTAAACAGATTACCCCAATTAGGAAAGTATCTCAAAACCCATCCAGTCCTGCAATTCTCTAACCTGTTGGCAAGATAATAGGAAGATGTTGAGAACATGTTCGCAAGATCATACATCTGGTGTACGACAAGACCGTCCACTACCTAATTCGGAAACCCCTTCAAAAAGTGTTGATTCCCGTGAATTATACAAGACGTCGACAAAATGTTTATGAAACGTTAGAATCGTATTGAGGGCTTGAGCGACCCCCACTAGGAAAAAGACACGGTTTAGGAAAGAACTTCAATAAGCGTAGATTCCCGCATTTTCACTAAGACGTTCGTAATTGGTTCGTAACATGTTGAGACTGTATCGTGCACGGTTCAAGCTCCCTCCTTGGGAATACCTCTTCACGGTTCGAGTGGGAACCTACTATGTGTATTATGCTTGACGCTATATTTATACGTTATCTATCAAATCTTTCCGCACGAGAGTTACCATACGTACTTGGCTGAGACTCAGGAGAGGATCAGGATCTCCACCGCCGCCTCTCACACCAAACTCACCTCTCTCTTCTGCTCTGCAGGCAGCACACCTTGAGTTGCTATTGGCTTGATAGCATTTATTGCACTTTACATCTATGAACGTTGAGGTGATACTGTGACCCTTGACGCTCTAATATAAATACTTGAACAAACTAGAGATTGCTTGTAAAGTTAGATTAAGCTTTCAAAGATCTAGCTCTATCTCGCCAGATATCTGGCGAAGTGGTCGGCGCGACGAGACGGCTTGGGCTGCGGGACAAATGCTAATGAGAGGTGGCCGTCGCAAGAGCCCCGACTATTGGGCCGCGGGAAGTCCTGAAATAGTAGCACTTAATACTATACTATCCTATCTTGAAAGTTAGCTTATAAAGCATGAGACAGCTGGATAAACATACTGCCTTAGGGGTTGATTCCGAAACCAGTAGCGTTACCAGGGAGCCAAACTTTCGACCAGAATTCAGAGGTGAATGCGTCACGGTCACTAGTGAGTGAATGAGCAAACTAACTTCTGTACAAGTTTTGGGCGGTGTAGCGGCACTCCATGCTACCAAGGCGAATACTTCACTTTTCCTCTCTCGTCACCCTGGCTCCAACAACCATACAGCTCTCGAAGTGCGCACTGCCGGTCAGTTCGTTTTGCAGTCTCATTGTGCTATATAACTGACCTATCTCTAGTTTGTCAGAGTGTTCTTCAAGAGTCCTTAGCTACGACTGTCATCAACCAATCAAGACCTCTCTCGAAATGTCCCCTCTCCTCAAGTCAGTCATGACTCGCCTAGTAATCAAAAAGTTTGACGATATCGAGGAAGAACTCGAGGACGAAATTAAGGACGAAATTAAGGACGAAATTGAGAACGAAATCGAGGAAACTGGTCCCCAGACCCCGGAATCTAAAGCAATCGTCAACATTCTGTATAGCGCCGAGGAGAAAAATGAAGCACTAGAGAAAGAAGTGAATGACATCATCGGGGCTGAGGGATGGACGGAGACACTCGCTGAGGCAGTTTTGGGTGGTATTGAGGACAATCTCAAAGCAGGAGCGCTTATGGGCCAGGCAATGCAAGATGCGTACGAGAGATCTCTCGCGAATGCTATGGAGTGGTCGAAATCATATCGAGTCTTCTGCACGGTCGTCGCCTACGGCATTCTTGTGGAGATCGCACCACTGGTTATTGTGGCTCTGGGATTCGGTCATTTTGGTCCCGTCGAAGGTATGTACACTAAGATAAGCTTGGAGTATGTCAGACCGCTGACTGCCGAGGTATAGGCAGTTTTGCTGCTTGGTGGATGTACGTTTTCAAGGAGGTGCGGTACCGGTCGTTGTTCTTATTCCTCCAGCGTCTTGGCATGACCTGGGAACAAGATGTTGGTAGTGACCCATGATCTGGGAGGAGAGAGGATATGAAAAGATACTCAGTGGCGTCTTTCTTCACGACTACTTTGAGGAAGGGAAGGATAACTTCTTGTCTGAATGATTGTTGACAAGTTGGGAATATGGAAAAACCAAGAGGTACTTCTCACAACATGCTTTGAGCAAGGAAAGGATAACTGGTTCGGACTTTCACGTCTGAATGATTGCTGCCCAGATGAGAAATAAGATTTACGAAAAGAGATTTCTCACTCAATGTTCAGGGCTTGTGGTGGGATAACCCATTCTCTCCACTGTAGCTAGACTACCAGAAGTTCATAAATGATACTCACCCATTTCTCACGCACCAGCGGTCCAGTAGTGATTATAGTACTGTAACATGTGCTATGGACCCTTCAATCTCAGGCCTTCATATTCCACATTCAACTTAGCATCTTTGCAAGCCTCCACCCGGCCGCCCAATGCCACAACCTTGAATCGACTTTACAGCCTTCCTTATCAAGCTGCACCAACCGCTCATATAATTCCCCCAACGGCACAACAATCTTCTTGATAAACTCCCCTTCGTCAAGTTGCTGTTCCGGCTCCTTATCACCCTCCTTCAATTGCACCTCCACAGTCGCAAGCTGCATAGTCCCAGTCATTGACCCCGGATTGCTAACAATAACCGGACTTAAATCCACCAACTTCCCATTCTCATACCCCGTCTCTTCCTTCAATTCCCTAACCGCCGCATCCTCCGGCATCTCATCTTTATCTACTAGGCCGGCTGGCAGCTCGACGCAGATAGTTTGTACCGGCGGCCGGAATTGGAGTAATATGATGGTAGAGGGGGGTTGCGACGGGTGCCGTAAGATTGTGGCGATGACGACGCCGTCGACGCCGGATTTGCCGCGTGTTTTTCGAGCGGCGGCTTCCCATGTGCGAGAGGTGCCGGTTTCGTCCGTCCATTCGATTTTTTGAAGAGAGAGCCATTTTGCTTCGTCTGTGGAGAGGGGAGAGATCTTGTTGATCTTGGGTTCTATCGGAGTGGACATCGTTGAGGTTGTTCGTGTGGAAGCTCTCGCTAGCACTTGAGAGAGTAGTGAGTGAGGGATTGGCATGCGCTTATTTAGTGATTTGCAAGATGAGGCTGTTATACAACGAAAGGTAGGTAATGATGTTCGGCGAGGCATGAGGGTCGTCACTCCGATCACGTATTTAGACCTAGGTAAACATCGCGCAGTTACGTGCAGATAAGCTTAAGTAAGTTCTCTGAGATGTGGTGAAATTGGAATACACATATGAACACTGGGGTGCATAGATACATGACTGTTGTATATCAAGGAATAGAGGACTTGAAGTGATTAGGCGGCGCGGAATAACTATGCACCGGACAACCGACTTCCTGCGCGCTTCATCAATCTGGACTCAATTATCCATCTCGGTTCAAATGATGAGGCCTTGTCAATTTACATTTCATTGGGATGATTCATTATTCCAGTACGGAACAAACGCTCAAGAACAGACCCTATGACGGCCGGATGGTTCCTTGTTAAAATTCACTATTCCAGGCCTTTCTGCCCAAACTAAACAACACATACCACCAATCCGAAAAATTTCTCGTTCAAACATGTCGGCCCTTTCGGTGAACTTAGAAACGACATGGTAGCCCTCATTGGATGAAGTCTGTTGCGGCCAGAATGTCCCGTCGATTCTTAGAGCCAACAAATTGCGGTGGGTCTGTATCAATACATGCCGGCTCTCCATTGCCAGCAATTATGACGTTGTATTTCGCAACGTTTGCTCATTTCTGTCCTACATCAGGCAGATGTGCCAAACCTCGGTAGACCGAAGCTCGAATAGCTGAGAGATGAGTCCAATACTCCTCGTAAGCAGTGCAGAAGTACAAATCGAAAGTATATTGTGGAATACAGTATATCCATTCCCCGAAATCGAGTCGAACTTGATCCAAAGTGACATCCTGCGGTAAGTCAAACTCCAATTCCAATCTGACGTGAGTGATGTTCTCCCTCATCAACTTAAATGTACTGAGTTCCTCAAACCAATAATGCAGGGCCTCGAGGTCACGAACTTGGATCGATTGTTTTAACACAACTTCTCTGAGGACGAAGGTGTTCCGCGAATAGAATAACCTGGATACCGCACGACGAATCTTCTTGCAGACAGCCATAAGGCTGAGATTCTGTTGGCGATTTTGTTCCGACTGTGAGGTAAGAGCGACTTCTCCAGGTTGATAATAGAGAATAATCTCTCCCGGCGGTCCGAGTACGAGCAGATATATCTTCATAAGCACCTGGGGTGGAAGGCCTATGAAGTGCACTTTCTTATCCCGTATTTTGAGCCTTTCGCCGTCGATGATGTCAAAGTACTGATACCAATATCTGCTGACACTTGTGGACCGATACAGAATATATCCGTCTTCTCCCATTAAGTACACTTGTATTTCGATCATGAGCTGATGGAATATGCGCAAAGTTCTGTGCTCGAGTCCGAGAGCCGCAACAGCCTGGGAAAGGGTCCTGCTGCAGGACAATGACTCAGACTCTTCCGTCAAGCGGTTGCCGCAATGTACGCAATGACCTTTCGTCTCGACCCTGATTTCGATGCGACATTCTGGATGAGACTATTGGAAGCGGACCAACTGCAGTATATCGATGCAGCTCTTTCCATTGTCAAAAAGGCAGCCGCATAGTCCTGGCAGATGGATCTTGACACTGCGTAGGTGTTTAGCACTTTGAAGACCGATGTTTCGGGTCCAAGAGACAAAGTGGTCGATCACCATGGCAGATGAAGGCGTATTCTCCACGTATACCATTTTCTCCCAGTAGTGAAATTCGTTATGTTTGTACAGTACGGGAAGAGCTTCGGAGTAGATCCTACGGCACACTCGTAGAAGACCTAGGGCAAGGCCTATGACTTTTGGTACATCCGGCTCTTGTTCTTCTTCAATGATGCTGTGGCTCATAGCGTATGGATTGGTCTCTGGAGTCAAAGTATTCTCCACTTCTTCGGCCTCTTCGCTAGCTTTCAAGAAGATCCGAATCTTAGGCTCAGTTACTTGAACGACTCCATTCGGGCAGAAGAGCAGCTCGTATATCATCAGACGAAGTTCCGCCGCGATGCCTTCGAAGCTTGCCTCCGAGGGCATCTTTTCGTGATCTTTAAGAATTCGTGGTGATTTGAGAGGCCGATCCAGCAGAATTCGGTGTTATCATTTGAGGGTGGTTGTGGCCACAAGAAGGAAAGAAGTTAATCACACTTGAAGTAAGCGGTGTGAAAGTTTTCGGAATGACGTATTGGGTCAAGTGAATGGCTCAGGCACTTTGGCATGGTAATGAAATACTTCACTGATTCTAGATTCGAGATTTGATTGTCTGTGAGCTTGTCAGACTTTTGTTCTAGGTTGGTAAATCTCTTTGTACCCTTGATATCTGCTTCGCCCTACGTCTTGTCCACTGACGATGTGAAAGGATCAACCCATAAGGTTTGCCTTGCTTCAGACACAAGCGCTGGTATCACAAATGCCGATAGATATATAAGTACACGCTTAACCTCCCCATTTGACTCTGCGTGCCGCACCACTCTGTCAATGCGCATTTTCCGTCTCAGACTCATCATTCAAGCAAACTATTGGCCACCAGAAGGTAGTACCGCTGCATTGGGCTCATTCTATCCCTTGGCGAAATAGCCCGCGTACGTCCATATCCATCAACCCAGATACAGAAGTGCCGTATATCCGTCCCACCCTGGGGGAGCTGATAGGTGTTGAGATCAAGGCCGTTTGCTAGGTTTCTCAAAACTCCCACTCGAATAGTGGCAAGCGAGACCGAGTTTGTATCGCGAGCGGTCTTGAAGCATACATTGAAAATGGCATATGATTCCATCATATCCGCGACGTTTAATCTAATGTCGTCGAGGGAGCCTCCTAGTAAACGGAAATCTACCTCAAGTTTGACATGCGTAAGTTTCTGGTTTTTTTTTCCGGCCGTTTCGATCCATTGCGTTGTCGAAACTCAGCCACTCTAGCACTGGGTACCACGGGATGTTTGTCCGTACATCTGACGTGACAATACGCAGAATGAACGTATTTTGACGGTAAAACATGAGCGCTGCCCTACGTGAGAGCTCTCTGGATACCCTTTAGAAGGCTAAGGTCAAGGTATCGCTTTTCGTGGGCAAGTGGATTCACAATGATCTCTCGCGGCCTCCCAAGTACCAACCGGAATATCTTGCTGAGAATAGGAATCGGAAGCTTTGCGAGCTCTGCACATCGTTCAGGTAGCAACCGCACTTCTCCCTCATCCGTCAACTCTAAATGTTGGGCACTATCGCTGCTTGGGCGTGTGGACCGAAGGATTATGTAGCCTGATCCTTTTGTGCCGATCCGTAGTTCCTTCTTGAGCGAGTTTGGTTTAAGGAATTTGATGCCCTCTGCTCGGAAAGCTAAGAGGTAGTTGCTGAGTCTGGGAAAGTCCACATACACCCTCTCCAGCCAGCTACACATGCAGACATCATCATGTCTATGATCGATCCCAAAGAGAAGAGGCATTTCGGATTCTCCCGCAGAAATTGGACAAGTGGCAGTATGTTCAGGTGTTGAGAGAAGTGATAGCACTCGCAGAAGTCTGGAATGTTGATGGTCATGTCACGCAAGGCCTCCACACCATCCTTCCCAATCTTGCGAGCCCAAGAAACGAACGCAATGAGCTGCGGCGCTGCAGGGTGAAATTTATCGTCCTCTCTCGAGAACCGAAACTCGTTCTTGCCGTAGAGAATCGGCACGATCTCGGAGTGAATCTTGCGAGATATACGTAGAAGGCCGATCGCAGGACCCGTTTGGTTGAAGACATCCACCGGTTTCTTATCGACTTCAATGCTGGCATCTCTGTAAGGCAAAGATTCATTGCTGACATTATCGTCATCTTCCTGATACTGTTCGAGAAGGTCCTTGCTGTTTCCTACCAACCGCGCATCATAATCATGTCCATCCTTCTCCTTCACGCAGTGAAGCTGAATGACCCCAGTAGGGCAAAATAATAATTCGTACACTATCAGACGAAGCTCGGTAGGGAGCCCTTCGAATGTCGCCTCGGTAGTCATATTCACTGTAACAAAGACGAAAGGGTTGTCGCTCAGGAGAGAGAAACCTCGGTGTAGAGACGTTCGGCTTGCCGCCTATAAGAAGCGAAGGTGAGTCTCACTCATTAGAGTAAACGTCCTCCGCACTGAACCCTTCACTTAAAGCATCTCATCACTCAGTATACTTCTTCGTCTCAAAAGATTCGAACCGAACAAATCCTTCCTCATCCGCAACATTCTGTTGATCGTCTCGGATGGAACTATGCCTAGTATGTGAGTTTGATGTTCTAGAAACATGTCAACATAGCTGCTCGAACTGGAGCACAATTCATTCCCTATCTGAGGCAATCTTCAACTCAATACTTCCAGCATCCCCGGTCGTCGCACGCATTGGAAGCTAACGGAAGGTCAGGTTAATATAAGGTGCATGTAATGCTGGCAACTTGAAAGGAAACGGCGCATACATGTCGGACCAAGCTTGAAACTCTCGTTAAGATATTCTACATCCATTTTAGCTCCAGGTGTGTCTTCGAACTCATCGCTGTTTCGCATGCCCATCTAAAGTAAGTTGAAGCAAGAAGCTCATCTCCGGTCCAACATTTCAACACTCTGGGGGCTTTCAGCTAGGTCCATGCGGAACCTCGTCTCCTCGGACCATCATAGTAGACCTTTAGCCCATCTAGAGCTTCCACCCCAAGCAGTAAGTCGTGTACATCTCTTGGGAGTAATCCGTCTCCAGCTTCTATCATTACCCCCCTCGCATTTCCAAATCCATCGATCCATACCCACACTTGATCTCTCTTTTCCATCCATTTGACAGAAGTCACTTGATGTATAATATTGAGTACCAAAGTTCGAATCTTGACAAGGCTTACACAACGCCTGTTCTGGGCAGTAATGAAGCATACTTCGAAATTGATATGTGAGTGATCACCGAAGAAACTCCTCGCATTGAAACCCATCCGAATCTGATCCAGGCTGATATGTTCCGCGAGGCGATAATCCAGCTCAAATCTAATATGCAAGAGAAAGCGGCGCACGTAACGTTCTCCTCGAATGGTATCAAGCCAATGTTCCACCGTATAGCAACCTACAAAGTCGCTCTGAACCTCTTGCACCGTCGAATGTAAGACGAATGTGTTTCTTGAGTACCATATACTCAACGTGGCGTTGCGAATAATATGACACACCCTCATGAGGCTCAGGTCGAGATCTCGGTTGCTTCCCGGCCCTGAATTGACAACCAGTTCTCCTGATTCAGGGAGCGCCATTCCGTAGATCTTTTGAAGAATGTGGCGCGGAAGGTCTAAGAGATTGAGGGTCTTCATCCGTAACTCTCCATTTTCGGTCAACTCGAAATTCCGCCGGTACTCTCCCCCAAACCGATTGGAGGTATATATGATGTAACCAGTTGATCCATCTTTTGACACCCGTATCACTCTGATGAAGTAACGCAAGGCATAAAAGATGTGACCATTAGCGAGCAATACCTCCAGGAGATAGACGAAATTTTCAAATTTGAACATGTAGTGAGGCGTATCTCGTCTGGATTGGAGCATGCCGTAATCCCTACATTCACAGTAATACTCCTCCCTGTTTTTGAATAGGACGAAACATTGCGGATTGTCCCATTGAAACTCAAGATATGGTAGTATATCGATGGTTGCGAGGCCTGGTGATTTGTCATAACAATCGCACGTTCCCGGAAGGGTAATGATGACGTTTCGTAAAGCATCCACACTATATTGGCCGATTTTGCAAGCCCAAGATAGAAAACGAGTCAATTCCGGAATCTCCGCTACGTAATCCGGAGCCCTGGAGTAGCTAGACTCGGCTGAATTGTGAACATAGCCCGAGAAGCGGAATTTGGTGTGGCCGTATAGTATCGGTATAATCTCATGGTAGATTTGGCGACAGACTCGTAGAAGAGCGATGGCCGAATCCAACCTGTCGACGTGGAGATTGCTGTTTCCTTCATTGGCTGAACGCGCACTTATAGAGTCGCCCAGAGCACCCCAGTGACCCCATTCTTCGCCATGTGAGCCATCATCAGTGCCAGGCACGCTCTCTCCTCCGCTGGTCTTAGGGTCTTCTTCTCTGCCACTCATATCAGAAGCAAGAGCAGCATCCTGTTCTCCGCCCAGAATATTCATCCGTCCATCTTCACCAAATTCGATGACCTCAATAGGGCGAAATAGCCTCTCGTAGATCATTACACGAAGCTCAACCGCAATGCCTTGGAAGGAAGGCCCTGTGATATCTTCATCTTTGACACGCTGTGGTGATGCAGTCGATGTGGGGGATTCCATGGGCGTTGTTGTGGATGTGGCTGTTGAGGAGAAACGACACGGTTGGAGGTATACTCAAAGTCAATCTGTGAGTGAGCTAGAAAATTTAGGATAGGAGCCTAGTTCACGTTTTCCTGTGTGACTCTTGTGTTTACTAATGGCGGTATTCTTTCACCTAGTGGCGTTGTTCTCCATCACTTCCCAACCAATAATCCGTTTACAACTCCAAACAGTCTTCACTTCAACTCCGCAACACCTAGCTCCCCTCTGTTGACAGCTTATTACCTCTAGACAACCGACGACCGAGAATCTCTAACCAGCTCCCTCATGGTGTTTTGAGATTCTCTCCAACAACTCCGAAACAGTCTTGCCAGTAATACGCAAACACGACCCCTGCTCACCAGGCTTCAGCGCATTACGTCCTTTCCCAAAGTGCAATCTGCCTGCACATAATTCCGTAACCATCTCCCAAGGCCACACAACTGTCTCCGGGCACACCTCAATCCCCGCTTTGGTTCCACAAGATGCAGCCTCTACTACCTTCATACGCCATTCCTATACTTAACTCCCAAGCCAGCCGATTTTCTTCCAATCGTGTATCTTTTCTAGACTTGCCCGCCGAACTACGGATCGTAATCTATGAGTTCTCGTAGCAAATATCAGAACCCGTACAATTCACCATCTCATCCTCGACCTTTTACCCCTTAGACAAAGCAACATCAGGAGATGCCCTCCGAGATGTACAGCTTTCTGGAACTTGGCTATTAAGGGCTTGCCGGCAGCCTATCACGAGAGTCGAAATGTTCTCTATGGCAAGAATACTTTCGAGTTTGGTCAATCCCGTTATAATGGCAAAATCATTCACATGGAGGCGGCAATGGTATGGGCCGCCAGGATTGGAAGCCTCCACATTGCATGCGTTGAAACCATAACAATCATCCTCCCAGGGTTTTGTCCATGTGATGGAAGGTTTCCTGAGGACCTTGATCACAAGTATATCGACATACTACCGCTTGTAAAGCTACAGTGGACGAGCCCGACCTGTTCGGTCAAATTTGCCATCGAGAAGTCAAAGAGAATCTGCAAGCACGGTCACGATGTGACTGACTTTCAGTATGGCATATGGGATATCGAGCGCCTATCCAACATCTTGACCGCCTTCAAGAACGATGACCTGAACCTGGAGAGATACGATCGCCTTTTATACGGAATACTAGTTATGTTGCATGGAAGAGGTGGCAGCATTCGGTATGACTCCCCGAATCGACATGTTGTGCATGACGATTATTTCAAGGCAAGCCATCGTGGTCAGAGGCTAGAGCTTGACATGAGCCAAAAGTTTGCTCCCACGCTCCTGAATCTTCCGTTTTGGATTCAAGCAGATATATATCGCCAATGCTTTGATACTTCGGAAGAGCTAGTTTTGAACGCCTCTTCCTATCAAAATGAGAATCAGGTTTCCCGTCCGGACCTCACAGTTACAGAAGTGTACTCGGAGATGAACGACATTGCAACACAAGAGTTCTATAGAATGACGACATTCAAGTTGATAGAAGCAATTTCCGGAATCGGATCAGCATTCTGTGGCTTTGGCACATACACGGAATGGATAGTGAAGATGCGGCTTAATCTTCACCATTTAAGGCGAATTATGCTCGTACTATATTTCAACTGTCCGGAGAATCCACCGCGTCTAGACGACGTTCGCATCAATATCAAGGGACTGTTGTTGCCTGAGATGAATGTTAAGAATGACAGGATTGTTTATCCCTTAGTATTTGCTAAGACTGATGTATTCTTCTTTCTATCGCAACATACGAGCGCCAATGACTCGATCGAGCGAGACCAAGTTTCCGAACCGGACTCAATCGTCTCACTTTACTCTATAAGGAACAATGCTTACAAAGCTCTTCAAGATTGGGGGGCGAAAATTCCAGCAAGGCAGCAGAGGCCACGCCCGAACGTGTAGATAGACGGTTACGGGAGAGTAAAAGACATCACTAATGAGTGTGGCTCTGGGGACGCTAAGCCCGAAGCTGAGGATAACTATGTGCTTGAATCCGAGGACGAGATATCGAGGTCTGAGGAGGGGTTAGCTGATTGTCCGCCAGACCTGCAGACGTGGACACTGATTTTCACCTTGAGTGAGATCATACGGCAGTGTAAACCACATAGAGAATGGGTTTATTAGGCCATGCGAGCATAGTTGGGTGTCGTAGTTCGTCGGTTGTGCATCAATCTCGCGACGACTCTCATTGCTGTCCACATACGCTGTTTGACCTCGGTAAGGTGGGCATAGAGGAGTATCTAGCCTTCAGCTGACCTCAATGATTTTGTCCGCGTAGGCTTCTGCTGTTATGTATGTAGGAAAAATGAACCTATAATCTTTTAGAATATGAAACTCACTGCGTGAATATTCCTTTCTCTTGTACTTTGACTTGAACTATGCTATCCAGTGTCTCTCGATGGGTGTAGTAATTCGTTGCAATCTGGGCCGCGCCTCAGCCTCGTAGCGGCTCATTTTGCCGGGATGCGTATGCGGTTAAGCTTCATATTATGATTCTGGAGGAGTATCTAGCCCTGAGCTTATATTGAACGATTGCCTATACAGCTTCTGTTGTTGACCTTGCAGGACAAGTGAAGCTAGAAGCTATAGAGTTCTGGCCCTCATTGTGGTGGTCTCTTGAAGCGAATAGGCAAGAAGTCTTGTAATGCGATCACACGCATTTGAAGTAAATAAAAGCTACAGCAATGATATCATTCTTTGGCGTTACACTTCTTGATATCATTGAGCTCATCACGTAGTTTAGGATGGTTCTCTCCCGCAACATGCCTGTACCTAGGACAGTTAGTGGCTTATGTAACTGAAAGCTTATTTCCGCTTCTCATATCTCCCATCTCAGCATTTCTACATCTCTATGCCATATTTGTCTTATGTTACAACCCCTTTTGGTGACTGACACGCTCTTCATAACAAGTTTTCTCAGGTGTTGGTTGATTCCTCCACGAAAGACGGAAGGGAACAAAAAGTACTATACCATTCGGCTCCATAACATTATTGCCGTAAAACGTTGACTGGACTTAACCCCATGGCCCAACTGGCGGCCCCAGATTCCTCATCGCCATCTTCATTTGGCTCGTCACCCGCAGTGCCGCGATAACCTCGCGCAACGTCGGCTCCGCAATATGCAGCTCTGCTTCTCCAGGAACAGACCTATTCTCCGCCATTGTAATCTCCTTCACGAACCCATAACCACTGACCCACACATTTGGACATGGACCTTGCTCTCTCCTCCATACGTGTTCTGACCAGTCATCAAGCGCACCGAAGGCATGGCTTCGTAGTTTCATGAGGGATACCACAGAAGTCGTAACCCCAGCAATGCCGCCTTGACGCACGGAAAACACCACATCCCACTGTGCATCATCGAGACAAGAACCCCTCCGATGACGTAACCTTGTATGGCTCAGCAGAAGTCCTCTAATATTGACACGAATCTTATGTAGGAACGGATCCTCCGCTACTTCGAATGTCAACCAAAATTTGGAATGCTTCAGTTTAGGCACATGGAGGGGTATCTGGTCCAACCATTTTGAATAGGTTTCGAAGTCTGAAAACGATGGCCGGGCCTCTTTGGAAAACTCGTTAATCACGAACCAGTCATCCATAAAGAAAATTATTCCGGCAAGATAACGAAAGGTCACACTTGATCCGATGAGACCGGCGTTGGGGCGAAATCTTTGGGGTACATCTCCACCGGAACGGGAATTGACAACGACCTCTCCCGGGACATAGAAGACCATCTAGTCCGTTATCATAGGTTAATTGGTGAAACTGCGATTTTGCATATCGTTATTTTCTTCTCCATCAATCCATATATTTGGCGACGGGCAATCCTATCCAAACTTTCCGGTAAGATCCTGAAACCGCGCTTTCAGTACATGGCCTACCCGAAGCTGCAGTGTTTCCATATCAACGGCCGATTTGATTGGCTCGGCGGCGCTAGAGTGATGTAGAGAAAATGTTATCTCCAGCTTGCGGATGTCATGAGCGATTTGAACAAGTATCAACCCAATGTCGTAGAGAACGATTTCTCTGATATTCACGCGAAGATCTTTGAGAGTAATGCTTTCCGGCACATTGAAAACCAGGCTTAACTTCATCCTCGGCCGATTGCGACAGCGAGCGGGAATTTGGCCCATCCACTGCCAGTACTTCTCAAAGTTCGAGAACAAAGCCCGGGTCGATGTCAATGTCTCCGTTATGCGGAAGGTATTTCCAGAACAGAACACCTCCTTTGACCATTTGAGCCAGGCTTCAGTCATACACAAAGCTACTAAAAACTCAAGTTCGGATAAGGGACTGTCTGGTTACTCACTCGGTGAGGTGTTGGATTGACAATTATATCGTCAGGAACGATGAGCACCATCTCGAAAATACGTGCCTGAATGTTATCTGGAAGCTGCAGCAGCGAAAGATCATCTTCCCTCTTCCTGAAAATGATTTCTCGCCCATCGTTGCCGATTTCGAAAACTCTGCTAGAGTCATTCTGCTCACTCGTCGATCGAAAAACGAGTTCACCCGCCGTCAAATCTCTCCGGATCCTAATTTGCCTCAGCAATCGGGAGTACTTCTTGATATCGTGAACATCGCCCTTCAACACTTCTAATACACCGCTTAATTTGCCCACTGGGACCAAAGATTTCTCTGAGTGGGGTACTCCTCGGTGCCATCCACACCTCGAATCAGATTTGTTTAGTACAAACCTCACGACCAACGTCGGACTGCCCCACTGCAACTTCGCGAGCGCCAAAACGTCAAAAGAATCTGCAAGTGAAGTGCACTGACAGATACCGGGCAGGGCGATCGTGACTTGCGTTACTTGAGTAATATTAGTCTCCCCAACAACCTGTGCCCATGCCCGCAGCGTCGAAATCTGGACTTGAGCATCTGTACCAGCTCGCTCGGAGTAGCTGACCATCCCGAATTCAAATGCGTTCTTTCTATATAAGATAGGTATGATCTCATGGTAAAGCTGTCTACAGGTTCGGAGGAGACCTGTTCCCGTCTGCTGAAGCTCCTGACGGGCTTCGTTTGGATAGCTGATCACTCCATAGGGTCGGCCTTCTATCAGGAAGCCTAGAGGCTCTCCTGGTTGGTAAAGCATTTCGTAAATCAGTAGACGAATTTCGGGTGGGAGATCAACGAGAAAGGGGCGGGAGCAAATTTGGCGCTGTGCCGTAGTGTTTGGGATCGACAGGGCGGTTTGTTGAGTCGACATTGTGAGGTTGTTGTCGAGGAGGAACCAAGTTGGTGCCGAAGTAGTGACGACCGTTTGAAGGTTGAAGATACACTAAGTAAAGTTGTAGTCGAAAAGCATACATTCATCTGTCCTTAATGGCATGGATGAAGTGAAGTAATTCATGAAGAAGTTTGCTTCAGTTGCGGCCGTGTTAAAAGAACTATGGTCCGAACTCAGTGACCGCAGGCGAACTCCAGTGAATGTCCAACTTTTACCGACGGCCAACTCAATCAATATGAATGACGCAAATCACCATCTGCAAATGAATGAAATCCATAACTTCAATCACTGGATACAGAAGGAACACAAAGCAAAATCATTAAATGGACGAAGAAATAACGTACTCCTATCAGCGATGAATTCACGAAACTACACAAAAGCATCAAAATGATGCTGTTGCTCTTTCCATGACCTCAACTTCAATATTAAAGGCCACGAAACGACCACCGAAGCTATCAAATGTCCATGGAAAGCGGCAACGCCGTAGACATGGCAACTTACGCGAAGGAGAAGACGACTTCGGCTAACTTCACAGGAGTAGGCGAACAGGAAAATGCGGGTATGATAGAAGGTGCACCTAATTTTGATATTAATCCAGGCCAGCCATACGCATATGGTCCTTCAAACTCGTTCGATGGATTTACCCCGAAAAGCTTTGCGGCTGAGTTTGGAAGCTATGCCAATATGGAGGGAGAACCTTTAGACGAGAACTGCGAGCAGATACAAGAATTGGGTGGTGGAAATATGGTTGAGGGTGCAGCTGATCTCGTTGGGGATGCAATGATGGCCTACACTTCAGCTATGGGCGCCGCAATCCCCCATCTCGAGATGGGCGACCCGCCTTACTTCGATTTCAATTTCGATCGTTATATCAACCCGGAGAATTGTGAAGCTACGATCCAGAACTACGCCGATGTGGACGACGAGGTTGTGGTCGACAATCCCAACAACAACTCAGGTTCATGCGGCATTACAACAGTTGTATATCCCTTCGGAGATGTCGAGAGCGCTTTGGCTTACGTGAAATGGATAAAGGCGCAGAACTTTCCATGTACTTGCGATACCTGCAACCCCGAGCTATACGAGGAAGAGAAGAAGGGCCGTGGCCTTAGATCGATCGAAACTGTAACTGTGTCTGTCAATAGGTATGATCGTTTGACATTCGACCGACCTCTTATGGTCATGAACACATTCGACTATGAAGCCTTACACATCGCACACTCGACCATCATATACTTCGACAAGCAAGAAGAGAACCTCACCGACTTCCAGCTAGAGGCGTTGGAAAAGTTTCGCGACGATTGGAAAGCATGGGGAAGTCGCCTGGGTTGGAAAAAGGCCAGCAAGGCACTCAGGAAGGAGCGAATGGCGGAACTTGTGACTCTCATTTGTAAAATATTCTTTCCAGGGGACTTGCAGATCGAATTTCGGTGGAAAAAGGACCTCATGCAGAAAGAAGGATTTGTGGCATATTCGCGTTTGCAAAAGGGCGCAAAGGCCTCTATTGTGGTCGATGCCGAAGAGTGTCCTCATATCCCTCATTGCTGGGAGGAATCTTCGTACAATCGGATCTTGGATCGGATTGGAGTGCTCTTGCACGAAGCCCTGCACGCTTACTTTGACCATTACGCTTGCGACAGATGCCAGACGTACCAGTACAACCTTGGCCCCGAAGGTCATGGCAGAGCATGGCAGTTGGTTGCTCGAAAACTGGAGGAAGTTGTTCCACGCTTCTTCACTTTCTTGAATCATCGACCCAATATCTATCGGTTCACGTCCATGCAGCGAGATGTGGAGGAAGGAGGACCAGTGCCAAGCTGTCATGATCTTCAAATGTACGGCTTTGATGAGACCGATATTGTGGCTCTCAAAGCTTCGGAGGGAGACACTTCTCTGATGGAGTCAGCATAAGCATAGGTTCGTTGCCCTCATGATACTCCACTGACTCTTACCTTTGTTCATGTCTCACAACCAATTAGGTCTTTTAGCCACTGGCAGTTCCTCAGCAATGGCCTATCTAACCCTACTCTGCATCAGCGACTGCTCTCGACTTTCAAAGAGACATCGTGTGGGATTAGCTGAACGCACCTTGTTCATTTTAGACTTTTGAATCATATGATCCTGAACACAAACTCCTCTCTCCCTTTCCTCCGAACCCCTACCACATGCCTAACCTCCCTCTTTTCCACAAATGTCTTCAAACCCAATTCCAGTAATCATCAAACTCCGGAGCGGGATCCTTGCCTACTTAGCTAGAATCAGATACAAGCGTCATTACAAAAATAGATATTGCTTTTCACGAAGGCATCTAAAGAATTGAACAAGACTCATTACGATTCTCTCAATATTATCATAATCATGACTAAACCCAGTGCCCATTCCTCCTTACGCCTCATCGCTCATAGCAGGGGGGGGAAAGGAAAAAAGGTTCAAGACAAAATAACTGAGCCTCCATCAAGAAAGAACACCAGCCTATTGATTAAAACTCCCACGCAATGCCCATTCGCTATTTTGAAAAAGAAGTCCGCCTCCTAAGGTTGGGTTGAATGGAAGAGAGAAACGGGACTGTCTTTGGTATTTTGATTTGAGTGATAAGGAAACCGTGGAGGAAGGAAATGCACCGAGCAAGGGAGCAGTCTGAACTAGCCTGACAACACCACCACCGATGAGAAAAAATGAATACTTAGCTAATTGTATTATGACCTAGACGCCGCGCCAATCCATAATATCCACCTACATTATCATATTCGTAGCTGATGCGATCAGACAGTCGTAATTTGGCCAAAAGAGGCCTATCGTATTCCGTCAATTGACGTCCATACCTTCATCCTCGGCATCTTCATCGCCGTCTTCATCTCCAGCTGCCAAGACTCCTGCACTTCCCACACTTCTCTTCCTGCCTTCTCTCCCGCCACCATAACCGAATCGCACTCCTCCAAGTGCACCAAGCATTTCTAGTTCCTCTCCGCAAACAGCACGGCCCTCGGTATCGATCTCTTCACAAAGTTCGATGATGCTCTTGCGGTCTAGGCACCGGAAGCCGTGGGTACGAACGACACGACCCCAATGCATCAGGCAGAAGCTGGCAGCACGGCGCTTGAGCCATTCTTCGCCGGCCGTACCCGCCCGCTCCCAAATGATAGCGGCGTGTTCGACATCCAGTTCCTTGCCAAGGCGATTGACGCACAACAGACGAAGGCGTGGCATATCATAGATGTTTGCCATGACGAGCATTCCCGCAACATCATTAAGCGAGGGGCCATGAGTTTGGTTTGAAGCGATGCTGTCAGTATAAAGGTAAAAGAGGAATGCGCGGACAGCAGAGTATGGTTCCGGAATGTGCATCTTCTTCGAATGGAACTCGGCCATCTGAGCAGCCCATAGGCGAGCAAAATGCGGCCAGCGAGCATGCAAGATAAGTTTATGAACGTGGATGGACCGTGAAGGTGTAGCCAGAGCTGTGGATTCTCCCGTCTCAGTCATCGAAGCGTCATCGGCAAAATCATAGTCGTCAGGCTGCGCTGTAATGACAAAGTCGGCACCGCTGCCACTTTCGGGAGGTTGATCGAAAGTCCTGGCTAGGTCGGCGCCAATGCCCGTGAGGTAAGATGATACATTTGCATCAGAGGAGGGGATTTTAGGTTCTGAGCGCGACTCCAGAGCCAAGTCATTACCCAGAAGGCCAAACTTGCGAAGGTCGATGATAAGAACATCGCTGAGGTACTCTCCTGCACCACCTTGGCCGTTATCAGTTTCATTTGGACAGCCCAGGAGCCATGCTTGCGTCCCTTCAGAGTTCATGGTACAATAGTGCCATCTGTAGTTCGAGTTGAAGAGATCCCTGCCATCTGCCAACTTTTGCCAGCGAAGGGTATCTAATTCCAGAGCCGAAAGACTGGTTTCGAACGAAGAGATTACGCTAGCAGGAGTGACGAAATCTAGGAGGCATCCGGAGGAATAGACGTGGAAATGTGTTCCGAGAGCCTGGGTAGGTAAGTTGGGGCTCGAGACAAATTTGAGGGACGAGATTGAACCAGGAGCGATGGGCGGATATCGGGTTGAGCCTAGTTGGCTCGGATTCGACTGGACACTGCTTGTGTTCGCAGTGTAGCCAGCGGCACCATTCGAAGCCTGGCCTGCAGAGCTCAAGGGGTAGCGTTGATGTCTTGAAGAAACCAGTTGGCGATCGCCCGTGCCATAAGACATCGGAGCTTCGAAACCAGGGCTTCCACGAAGATCGAGCCACCAGATCTCACTCATTCTCTCCATGTCTTCGCCCAGACCGCCGAATATCCAGATCCTGCCATTCCAGATCCAGCTTGTATGGTCGTAGCGAGGTACAAATCGCCATGACCGAGACCAAGTCCATGTCTTCAAATCTAAGTAGCAGATATCATCCAGGACATAGCTCTCATGGCCCGTCATGCCACCGCTGATGTATAGCTTCTCGTCATGTATAACTGCCGAATGTCGAGCACGACCTCGAGGAGCAGGACCATTGAGCTCGGGCTGAGTCCAGTGTGCGGTTTTGAGGTCGAAAATTATGACGTCGGAGAGGTAGGCACGATGTTCATTCTCCCCGCCATAGACTAGAAGCTTATCGCCCTGCCAAAGGTTTGCAGTATGGCCTTGGAACAAGGGATCAGTATTTTGGCATTTTCCATCAATTGGGTGTTTGCAACTTACCCATCCGCACTCCCGGAATATCCCCATAATTATCAACTAAATTCCATTGGCGTGAAGTAAGGTTCAGTCGAAGGACATGGTTGTACACTAACGCAAATGTCAGCTCGAGCTAGAAGCATAAACGTGTGGACATGAAATTGAGACATGCCTTCATCAGTATACTGGTCAAAGCCACCAAATGCATAGATCTGGTCATTTCCGACGTATGTGACTGAAGCATTTACCAGGCAGGCGGGCTTGGCACCGATCGTAGAGATGATTTTCGGCTTATAGCTCTCCGAAGCGGCCTTGCGGCTACGAACAGGGCTCGTAGACATAAGGAATGTGTTGCTTGGGGAGCTGCTGGACGCTTGGGCGGTAGTGGTGAGGGCGGTCGATGGTGCAGAGGTGACGTTAGAGGGGCCGGCGAAAAGGGAAGAGGGTGCTTGGTAAGCTTGTTGGGCCATTGAATGCGGTGGTTAACAAAGGAGGATAGGTTGGAAAAGAAGGGCCATGAGGGAGGAGAGTAAGCGGACGCAAGAAAAAGTTGTTCGTTTCTTTGACCTCCACTCCGAGCGAGCACAAACGTGAGGCAAGTGAGGCTGAAGATCGGGACGGGGAATCTGTTGATTGGCTTATCGGACCGGCGGTTTTGCCGGCCAAGCATGTTTGACGTGTTTGGCAGGCTAACCTGATTCGTAGTCGCTGATGTCATCCGGGCACACGTGATCAGCCGCTTGTGTTGCTACTGGCGACCATTTTGGTAAATAAAACGCAGCTTCAACTCGTCCTGCCTTTGCTTCCTCTCTCCACACCCTCCACCTCTACATCTTCCAAAACCACTTCAGTTTACTTTCAAAATCAATACTTTGAGCATCGATTACAACATTGTCTAATACTAATTATAATAACAGCAGCAACTATAACACAGAAAATCATAGTACGTTCTCCTCCTCCCTCAACTCTCGCTATCCTTTTCTTACTATAGCACAGTACACGAGTTGAGCAGACATGGCGAGTCCAGCAGTATGCACTCCGGTCAAGAGTCGGAATGGAATCTTTGGTACCCGAACCGCCGGCGGTCGGATGCCATTAACGCCCTCTCCTCGGACGCCTAGTACACAGACACCTGATGTGCCTGGAGCACAAGAGTCTATCCATGGCGGTAACTTAATGTCACGCTTCTCACGATCGATATCCAAGACCTCTGTCCGAGATTCCCCAAAGTCAAACATTGCTCGAGCAACCAACTCACCTCGACGACTGGGACTGGAACTTGGAGTGTCGGATTGGACATTGAGTGGAACTGGCAACACGACAAAGCAGACACCTTCAAGGTCAAAGAAGGATGGTGCCATCCGACCAAGAATCGGAAAGACGAGGATAACATACAATGCTGCTGATCGATTCATACCGAACCGGACAGCGAGCGAAGCTATCTGCAGCGTCGGCACAGGAAAGCTCGACCTGGACCAGTCACGACCAAAGTCAAGCTCCAACACTGGTGAAGCCTCATCAGTCCTTGCTAATGCAGCGAGCGCATTTGATTTGGGTGGCCGGGGATCAGAAGAGGATGCCACCTTATCACTTGAAGGCCTTAGTCTGGAAGATGAAGACGAAGAAGGCAGGCCACAAGCCAAGCCTGCACCAGATACGGTCGCATACCAATCATCATTAGCATCAGCATGTGGTGTGAGCCTCAACACCCGCATTCTTGCATTTAAGCCTGCCCCTCCGGAATCATCGAAACCCATCGACCTCCGCTCTCAATACAACCGCCCCCTCAAGCCTGCCAATAACGTCAACGCACAATTCCGTCGTCGCGTCCTGACAGCACCTGAACGGGTCCTCGATGCACCTGGTCTCGTCGACGACTACTATCTCAACCTTCTTGACTGGTCTTCAGGAAACCAAGTCGCCATTGGCCTCGAACGCTCAGTATACATCTGGTCTGCTGAGAGTGGATCTGTCGCCTCGTTGTTGGAAGCCCCACAAGACACCTATATCTCCTCGGTCAAATGGTCTGGTGATGGTGCCTATGTTGGCGTCGGTCTGGGTACCGGTGAAGTCCAAATCTGGGATGTCGAAGAACGCACGAAACTGCGAAGCATGTTTGGCCATGATACCCGAGTTGGTGTCATGGGCTGGAACAAGCACATTCTCTCCACCGGTGCTCGCTCCGGTCTTGTTTTCAACCACGACGTTCGCATCGCCCAACACAAGGTCGCTGAGTTGGTCTCCCATACTGGTGAAGTTTGTGGTCTTGAGTGGCGCGCTGACGGAGGTCAACTCGCTACTGGCGCCAATGACAATCTTGTTTCCATTTGGGACGCCCGATCGCTCGCCGCTCCAAAGTTCACGAAGACAAACCACCGTGCAGCAGTCAAAGCTGTAGCTTGGTGTCCATGGCAATCAAACCTCCTTGCTACGGGTGGTGGTTCCAACGACCGACAAATTTATTTCTGGAACACAACCACAGGCGCTAGGATCAACCACATTCCTACAGATTCACAGGTCACGTCTTTGAGGTGGAGCACTCACTACAAGGAGATCGTTAGCAGCGGTGGTTTCCCTGACAACAGCCTCAGCATCTGGAACTACCCTACCGGAGTCAAGAACATCGAGATTCCTGCACACGAGTCAAGGGTTTTACACAGCTGCTTGAGTCCCGACGGTCAAATGCTTGCGACAGCTGGTGAGTACTTCTCTGAACTAAATATATTTGACGAATACTAACCTCGACATAGCCGCTGATGAATCTCTCAAGTTCTGGAAGTTGTTTGAGAAGAAGCCCGGTTCGGCATCAGCTACGAGAGACGGCAACGCGAGCTCAAAAGCGAGCTTAGTCAAGCAAATGACTATCCGCTAAAGCGACATGAGCGTGGCAAGGGGAAGTTAGTGTTGGTGAAAAGGGACAAGAGCAGTTGACTCAGCAGAGGACGGAAAGTACGAAGAAACTTGTTTAGCACATTGCTAGCATCCATTAGTTCGTCTAAAGGGTGCTCACTTTGCTGCAGACGACAAGAACAATCACAATCTACAGCAGCTCGCGCAACGGAGCTTCTCAACCCGACTCTACGCGCAATGGTAAGTTGGTAAGTATCATCTCGTTTGGGTATGTGGAATCCCCACATCACGCCTCGGGAAAACTCAAACTTGGCAGGGAATTAATCAATCTGGGCCTGAATTCATTGGTAATGGTCAAGCATTTTCAACGTCAGCGACGGCGTCTCGGAAGATCGGGGATGTAGGAGTTGGGGTTACTTCTCGAGCGTTTGTTCGGCTTTGGGCAATGGGGATACATACCAATTGGTGGTTCATGGCTTATGACTTTTCATGTTTCTCTCAGTCAATCAGTCAACTTTGTTCATGGAGTTTTCTCTTCAGGCGGTTTTCGACAAGTACGCAAAGACAAATATACCGATATTCAAACGATAAAATTACTTCTTCGTCTTATAATGTTTGTGATAACTTGTCGGCCCACTGTGAGTCCACAGGTTGGCACAAACTTCGTTTCTACCTATCATACTGTTTGTCTTTTCCCTCGCTAACAAAATTGGCAGAGTCACGACTTCTCTTTCTTGATTCACTCGCTGGGTAATATTTCCGTCTATCTCGATATACCAATAACTCCTACACTCACTTTTTTGTTATACGTTTCGCTGTCCATCGTTCGATGCTTGACCAATCGACCGGCTCCAAACGCCAGACGCCTTCCTCTTTTCCTCCTCTATGACATACAACCCTTTCTCTCTACCCTAACATCCAACTTCTACGCACAACCACCACATATAAATCCCCCCAATCCCAATCCCAATCCCAATCCCAATCCCAATCCCAACCTCTTCCCTCACCCTCATCAAACCAACCTCACTAACCCTCCACACCACACACACTCCCCAAACCCAGAACTCAGGACCAGTCAACATGACAGTCGTCCCAGGAACACCCCAAGACCCCTCGAAACCAATCCCAATCCCGCGCCCTCCGCCTCCTCCCCCAGTACCAGATAACACGCCACCGAAGAAGAGAGGCGGAGGGACATCGGGGCCTCCGAACAGTCAACCGCCGCCCGCTCCAGCACCGCCTCCGCCTCCGCAGCGGCCGACTTTTGGTAGTCTTGAGATGGGGGTGGAGAATAACGGGCATCGAGATGGGGTTGAGCTTGGGGGGAAGTGACTTTTTGAGGAGGACGAGGAGGACGGAAGGTGGGTATGGGAGGAGTTGATGGAGTGGAAGGGGATTGTGTAGGGATGGATTGGAGGCTTCCTTCAACAGGGAGTGGGAGGTATAGAGAGACTGAGATGAAGCAGAGAAAAGAGTTCATAGTTTAGAGCTCCAATTAGAACCCGGGTTCATACACCATTATTAACATTGTTTTCTCCTTGGAGAGCGAAATAACTCGTAGCCAGTGACGACATATCATATGCTTACCTGTTCTTAGTAGAGTTCGCGTCGTGTACGGAGGCTTCGCGACAAGCCTTGAATGTATTTTCTTGCTGGAAGTACTAGCTAGTCTTTCCACTTTTCTTAGAATTGGCTTATGTAGTAGAGAGGATATATTGAGTTGAAGATTTTAGGGAAGATGTGTCTTACCTGCAACCCTTATTTTCCTTTCTGTCCACCTTACAGACTATCAACTTCCCTAATTTCTAAACTCTAGATCTATATACCATAGAAAGGGGTTTAATTTTAAGTGTATACATTTTTAAAAAAAAGGTAGTATACTCTAGACTAGAAAGGGAGCTTTTAGAAAAGCTGGTGTGAGCTTGATGTATGAAAAGGCTGAAGAAATGTGGAGAAGATATACCGCATAAGCTTTTGCGCTAAGGCTGGAATAAGGTATAGAGGTAAAGGGATCACGAAGACATAAATATACCAACTTAAGTTTAATTATAATAGTAAGAATTAGCCAATCTATCTTTCACTTCATCATCAACCACTCTCAAAAACTTTTCTCCCTTCCTCTTACCGGGTATAAAACCAAAACAAACCAACATCGTCCTCAACGATAAACAAACTGCACCTCCCCAAGCCCCCTCATCTTCTCCCCCACCCTCCGCTCACTCATCCTCAACTCCGTACAAATCTCATCGAAACTATGCATCCCATCCAGATACTTAATCAAAGGCAAAGCATCCCTCTCCAAACTCTCCAACCCACCACCAAAGGCCCCGCCAGCATCCGCGCCAGGATTTTCGCCCAGCCCAGCCTCCAAGCCATGATCTTTCCAACTCGCCTGGATTCCTTTGCTATTTCGGCGTCGCTGGTAATCTGGCATCACAGTCGTGCCATGGGACTCGGAATCCGCCCGAACGCGGCCGCTGGGGGAGATGGTAGTAGATGTAGCGATGGCGTATTTGTGGATACGGTAAAGGAAGCCTTTTATGAGGCCAAAAGTGACGAGACGCCGGACGTCGATGTTCGGTAAGAGGTCGAAGTTCTCCAGACACCAGTTGCGCAGCGTGAGGCCTTGCCTAAGCGATGTGTAAAGCCTTATCAGCGTTTCTTTTGAGATTCTCTGCTCGTCGCGAGAATCGTTACCGGATATTGGGTCGGGTTCTGTGATTAGGTCGAATTCGCCTTGGTGAGAAACGTTAGGGTCGGAGGATAGAGAGGAGCGATTGTCTTGGTTGCTTTCGGCTGTCGAGCTGGCTCTGGGTATGCGGCCTAAAGACATGCGGGGGATTTGGACGTAGCGCGCGCATTCTTCCTGCAGTGCTTCGTCGATTAGGAATTCGCCGATTTCGGCGGTGGGGGCGTAGATGGCTCCGTATTGATATATATCGAGGAGAAGGACACAGCCATAATAGACTAGATGCTGGACCGCTTTTCTGGTTAGGCTTAGGTCTGTGTCTGCGAGTTGCGAGATTTGAGAGACGGAGTTGATGCCGTTGATATACGGGAGAATGCGGGCTAGTGTGAGGTCGGAGGAAATGGTGGGTGATGAGAAGGAGTTGAGGTCGATGGTTAGAAGGGGAACGTGCCAGGCGTATATCGGAGCTGGAGGGTCGTGAGCGGGGAAGAGCTTGAGATTTATGGTATTCGAGTCGTCTATGATGGTCAGAAATCGCGAATTATATGTGGGGCAGGATTATCAAAGTACCTATAGGAATCATGCATTCACAGTAGTTATTCAGATCCTCCAATATCATCTCACAAAGTGCATACACCTTGCTCCCACTCGTGGCAGGACCCACATCCCAGACCCCAGAGTCAGCTTTATCTTCAAGCTCACTCAACTTCTTCTGCACGTTATCCTGATGTTGATGCTGCCAAGTGCCTTTCTCCCATTTCGGTCCATCCTCATGCTCGTCCTCTCCATCTCCATCCCACATCCCCTCCTCTTCCCTACTCAAGAAACCACCCTGCTCCTCCAGCCCTCTCAACAGTCGCCCTAACTTCCTAACCACACTCCCATAGGCACCCCAATCCTCAAGACTCTCATCAATCACCACAGCAAAATTGAATATAAACTCATTACGATTATATTTCCCCTCGCCCTTAATGCAAACAGGGTATCCAATAACGCGGTTGTGGTTGATGCAGCATGTGAGCATACGATCGCAGAACTCCTGCTTCGGTATGATATACTCGGAGATACTGGGAAAGTGGAAGAGGGTTTCACGGAGTGCGGAGGGAGATTGTGAAGCTGTTATGGCACCTTCGGGGACCTGATGCAGGACGCGGGAGCCTATGCTTGGAATTAGCCTTCGCAGAATTGATAGGTTGGGAAGGACTCAATGTTACCTTTCTTGGGGTGGAAGCGTGTAAAGAATATGGCTCTAATTGCACGACTCGGCATTGCGGTTGGAAAGGGTTTATGTTGAGTTGAGATACTACATGATTGGTTGATTAAAAGTGCAGAAAGTGAATGCTCGTGGGGAAGCTTTTCGATTTTCGGGCCCGTGCGCTACGACTGCTAAATTATTGCCTAATGGGGAAGGAAAATGGAAAAGTATCAGTTTCGGAGTGTGGTGATTGTGTGGTGGTTGTCTAGTAGTTGTCTCGTAGTTGTTTGTCTAGTAGTTATGCAATAGCTGTGTAGTAGTTGTGTAGTAGTTGTGTGGTAGTTGGTGGTGGTTTTCGCACCACCACACCCACAATACCATGCCCAAATCCATTCATCTACTTCAACCCCAGTAAAGTGGATAGCGAGGGAATACCCGAATACTTGGGTAACAATACATATATTTATGCTCAATCGGACGACATTCGACATAGTGGAGTCCAAACTGTCCCTGTCAAGCAAACCCCAATGTCCGCTTCGATCTTTTACTATCTCGGTAGGTGTTCGTCTGTTTCTTGAAGAAGTCTTCGGATGTATTGAAAATATTCCCTCCACCCGTCAAAGGGGCTGAGGTCACGCCTCAATATTTCTTTGAGAAATTAAGATATAGTTAAACAGAAGTATCACCCTCCTTATTTTCCCTCATACACCTTCCCAACCCCAGCTTCCTACAACCTCCTCGCTCTTCCTATCCGCCAACCTATTGAGCTCCTCCGCACCATTCCAAACAGATTGACACACGGGAAGGCCATCAGCGTCCACTTGGGATTGCCCTTGTAGGCTGGCTATACTAGGACATTCTGAGATCTGAGTTGCTCGTTCTTTCATCACTTTCGCGAGGACACCACGCCGTAATAATCATACATAAGTCTAGACCGCTTCTAAACAATGGGAACAGACGAAAATCACACTTTGTCACCTATCCCTTTGTCTCCCACCGCCGCCTCCTCTTTCTCTACCATAACGCTGTTACTCCTAACATCCCTCTTCTTCTCCGTCCTCACTTGCATAAATACCAATCCGGTCGTCCATATAGCTAGCGCGATGGAGCAGGCAATCATGGCCCACATACCTCTCTAATGATGATCATCAGCATAATCCATTAAAATACATCGTAAGGCGACGATTCCAAAAGTTCATTAAGCGATAAGAAGGGCGCAATGATGGAAAACTGAACATACCGTAAATTTCGGCGCCATATTCGCCGAGTAAAATATGATACTCCACCACGCATTCACAGCATTACTACCCATATTCATACTCGCAATCACCACCGCTCTCAAGGAATCTTCTTCGTATCGCAGGACATCATTCGCCCAAGCGAAAAACGTAGCCTGGCATGCGTACACCGAGCCTGCCCAATAGTACGCAGCAAAATGCACCGCGGTCGTAGAACTATGTGCAAGAATCATAGCAGAGGTGACGATCCCTGTAATGGCGATCCAATAACCCACAAGATATCGTTTCCCGCCCCAGAAATCGGTCAGAGTGGCCCAAACCAGCGTCGAGACAATACCGACAGCCGGCACGCCGGTTGGATAGTTGTTTAGCTGCGAGACGGTGTATTTATGCGTTGGATGCGCTTTCAGATAGAGTGCTAGAAGCGAGTTCGATGAGAAGGACTCGGTTTCTCCGGCGATGACCCACAGCATCGTGAAGCCGTACCAGTACCAAGAGCTGAAGCAGCACTTGAGGAAAGACCAGGATATCGGGGTTCGTTCGTCGACTTCTGGGACTCGGGAGATGGCTAAGGCGCGCTCTTCAGCGCTCAGGTAGGGGGCGGTGGTCGTGCTCGGCGTGTTGGGAAAAAGCAGGAAGCCGTAAAGGGCTACGGGGAGTGTGATGATGCCGTCGATGATGAAGAGCCAACGCCATCCTGCTAGGCCACTGAGGCCATCCATGGAAGAGTGGATTCCTGTTTGGATGAAGCCTCCTATCATGGTTCCCGCGAGACCCGATGCGGTGAAGATACCAGAGCGTTTCCCCAGCTCTTTCTGCGTGTACCAGGAGCCTAAGATGTAGTGAGTGCCTACGAAGGTACTTGACTCTGCAATTGCTTGGAAGAATCGAATTGCCATGATGCCTTGCGGGCTGTGAGTTCCAGCAGTAGCCATTGTCAGGCCTGCCCAGATGACCATCATCGTTGGAAAGAAGACTTTAGGCCTAATGTAGTACAATGCAATGTTACAAGGCACCTGGCCGATAGTATACCTGATCAATCTGAGTTCGAATGTCTCTCAAGATACCCAAGAAAGTGCTTACCCCACAGTAAAGACTGTATTGATCTGTGTAAGCTGGTTTCCTTTGAAGTTCAAGTCCTCCTTCATGCCTGAGACATATGCGTTTGCCAGGTTTGATCGGTCAAGCTTATGACATGTTAGATGTTCGTCATCATGATCCTAGAGAGAGACTTGCATAATTGAGAAAGTACATGAGACAACAGAAGGTTAAGATGAAGAAGTCAAGCTTCTGAACCAATTTTCTCTCGCCAGGTTTATGCTGAGTGCTGCGAAGGTACTCGCAGAATCTGGAGGCCATGATCGCGTGGCTATAGTTTTACAGCATGAAAATAGAAGTAGAGCAATGCCTGGATGTTGATTGATGGGGCTGCAATATGCTAAGTATCTTTCTCCCAAGGTGATGGTCAACCTCGACACATATTCCAGGAACTAGGATCTAGATAGGTTCGCGATAAATATCATCACAATGGTTCGGACGCGCAATTCGGAAGTGCGATATCTCCAAAGGGACCGTTCAAAAGTGGGAGAGATTATTCAACGGATTGCCGAATGAGGCATCCAAAAGCGGAGGTAAGCCGAGAAAAGCCCGGCGAGTGAAGACTGGGGAGGGTGCCGTCTACGTTGCTTGTAAACCAAT
>AJFK01000208.1:0-39063 GCA_000467715.1 Hysterium pulicare CBS 123377 | reverse complement strand
AGACGAGGAATATTGTGTTTATGCTTGAGCGGAGCGCGGAGGAGTTGAGGGAGTTGAGGGAGAGGAAGGATGAGCCGGGGAAGTTTGTCAAGCGTGAGTGGTTATATATGTTACTTTCTTCCCTCCCTCCCTCCTGGACCCTTAGAAATGGTGCTTTTTCTTGGTAAGAAGTCTCGCTAATATGTAACAAACAGCCCAAGACACCCCCGACTTCTCCCACACCCTAACACCCACCCCCTCCCTCCTCTTCCGCTACTCAGCCCTAACCTTCAACGCCCACAGCATCCACCTCGACCCCTCCTACACCCAGAACACCGAAGGCCACCGCAACCTCCTCGTCCACGGTCCCCTTTCCCTCACCCTCCTCCTCACCTTCCTCCGCGAATACTTGAAGACGGAGGCGGGTGGTGAGGGTCAGGAGATCTTTAAGATTGACTATAGGAATGTGGCGCCGCTTTATTGTAATGAGCCTATGAAACTTTGTTTGAAGAGGAAGGAGGGGAGGGGGTGGGTGCTTTGGATTGAGAATAAGCAGGGGGGGGTTTGTGTTAGGGGGGTTGCGAAGACGGTGGGGAGGGGGGAGAGGGAGGAGGCGGAGGAGGAGGTTGTGGGGGGAGATGGGAAGGGAGTTGGAGAGGGGGATGGGAATAGTGAAGATAAGGGTGAGATACGGAAGGTGAGGAGGAGGGATATTGGAAAAGCGAGTTCTGGGACTCCGTTTGAGAGATGAAGAGACTGGGTTGGAGACGTGGATGGTGATACGAGCATGTGGAAGCGAATTGGGTATAAGGGCGAGAATTCAGGGTGGAGACGGGTATGTATATATTGGAGGGTGAATGTAATTCGGAAATAGCCGAAAGAGGCTTTGGACGATTCTTGTATATAAGGGCTGGAGGTGTATATGTTATATTGTAAACAATTCTACAGCAGCCAAAAGGCCTCGAAAACCTCGTATATAGAATCTTACGAGGCATCTCCTGGATGCAGTCTCCTAGCCATCTAGACCTTTTCCTGTATCTCACGGCATGCCGGGACGCATTACCATCTAAACCCTATACCACCTACTTCAGAGTCTCTATGCCATCGTTTCAGTACCCTGCTATCCACTTATCCCCCACTTATTCACCCACCCCCAAGAATCCTCCCCAACCCCTCAACCCCCTCAACCCCCTCAAGCAACTCACATCCCTCCAAGTCCCCCCACCGCTCCTCAACGGCCGCTTTCAAGACCTGAACACCCAATGCAACCAACTCCTCTGTCTCGACCTCACTCCCCCATTGAACCCTCGTAGGCCAGAACGCAATATGCGTGCCCCAGTGGATAGCTAGTCGTTTAATCCACTGCCTATCAACCTCTATCCCTGCTTCAGATGCATGGGGGTGTACTGAGGGTGAGGCGATAGAGCCGAAATAAGAGTTAAGAAACGAAACCCGGAGCCCGCGTTGATTGTGAAAGCGATCGAGGAGATACGCTTCAGCGGCGAACTGAGCGATGTCGAGAGCGGGGTGCCCGCGCCGGGACATTTCCCAGTCTATGATCGTTAAGTCTGGAAGCTCTTTTCCTTTTCCTTTTCCTTTTCCTTCTCCTTCACCCAGCCCGGCTGCGGACCCCTCGGCAGCGGTTCGAACAAGCACATTGCCGGGCCAGAAGTCCCCGTGACAGATACAGATGTTGTCGGTCGCTAGCTTGGAGCCGAATTCGTCGTTGATATGGCGGCCGAAGGCGGGGTCTTGGTTGTATGAGCCGAGAGCGGTGGAGAGGTTTACGTAGGCGTGGCGGTAGATTGCCACTGCGACGGGGTTATTCCCCAAGTCCCCTCCTTCTTCCTCATCCTCATCCTCATCCCCCTTTAATCTCATCGATGTCCTCGCAGTAGAGAGATGCAGCGCCGCGATCCATTTCCCAATTTCCGTCCCGATACTAGGGATATCGAGCTGGGGGTCTGGATATGCGGACTTTAGGTTTCGAGACCCGCCGTCGGAGATTGTGAGGAGTTTTTGGGGGGCGTCGTAGGCGTGCCATGTTACCGGGTTTACTGGAGAGGATGGGAGGAGGGGGTGGGTAGATAGTATGCGGGGGATCTTTTGGAGGAGGCGGGATTCGTAGTCCATGCGGAGCGGGGGGAAGGGAAAGGAGGTGTTGGAGGCGAGGAAGGGGGCGGCGTGTTTGTAGATGAGGGTTTTGGGGTGAGCATTAGAAAAGGTGGAGGAGGTGGATGAGAAAGGGAGAAGAGTGACGCGGTAGACGAAGTTTGCCGTACCGCCTGTTAGAAGAGTTATGCTTGTGAAGGGGATGGAGTGGGAGGTGAGGTAGGTGGAGAGTTCTTCGGTGGTGGTTATTGGGGAGGGCATTTTGATTTGTGTGGATTGAGGGTTTTGGAGGTGAGATCGGTGTGGTATCATGAAATCCTTCAAAGGTTTTAGAAGGGCAGAGGGGTATAGGATGTTGACAATATGAAATGACAGATACAATATTTGAGAAACCGGCGATATTGAAAGCAAAGTGACGAGGAGTAGGGAGAAACAATTCTGGAATTAATGAAAGGTTCGAGGAAGTGGGGAGTGTAGGACTTTATACAATTGGATCTGTAGCACGATGCACAGCATGAAGATCGCGAATTGACTATATCGTAACGTGGACTTCCTAATCCGGGGGGCTTGTCCTAAGGCCGTGTGGGTTGTGCAGTATAGCTCTCAGCTGGAGGAGTCATATCTTGCCAAGAATGTCTAATGCAAGAAGACGAAGAAGATGAAGAGGGGCATTGAACGAAAAGGGGTTGGCCCAAATGAGTCATTTTGCATCATATCAGACTTGCTTTGTCTTTGCCGTGATGATTGAAAAAGTGGAGGAAGCAAAGGAGGTTTTCATGCCCATCCCTTATGATGCTTTGCAGCTATCTTAAACAAAGCTAGTCCCGATTAGGCTTAGGTGATTTCTTGACGGCTCCCATTCGGATCATTCGCCATCATGCTCACATCAAATATCTTCATTCCATCATGCTTATTAAAAGAATGCTTCAAATATTAAATCAATGTGAATAAAATTGCAGCATGTCAGGGCGTGAATATGAGGTTGTGGGCACGATTGGTCAACCCATGTGCGGCCTCCTAAGCCACGCGGCTGTAGGCGCCCATGAAGCTGAGGCTGAAAGGTGAAGATCGCCATCGCCTTGATCGCACCTCACAACCATCATCCGGGATGAGATACTGTGGTGAGAATGGCTGCACCAGCTTTTGGCTTCTCAGTAGGTGACTTTATCGCTGCCATAGGTGAGTTGAACTCTCATGTTAGTTCTAGTCACCCTCTCATCACGCTGTGTCGCAGAACTCTGCACCAAGGTAGCCAAGGCACTCAAAGATACGGGTGGCTCGAAGTCAGAATATCAAAATACTCTCATCGACCTTGATGGACTTCAAGCGTTACTCTCCAAACTTTCGGCGTTGGAACCGAATGCTAGCAACATCAAGCATGTGAATGCGATCAGATGCATGGCATTGACCTGCCAGATCCCATTGAAAGAGTTCCTGTCTGGAATGGAGAAGTATGAAGCTGCCCTAAGTCCCCTTTCTAAGAAATCCTCGGCCAAAGCCGCCGCGCGAAAGGTGCAGTGGACGCTCTTTATGGATGCCGAAGTGCGCAAGTTCAGAGCTGTCATCAATGCAAAGGTTCTATCTATCAACACGCTGCTGGCAGTCCATGCATCTGAATCATTATCAAGGATTGAAGAGGAAAGCAGAGATCATCATGCAGAAACGGCTTCTGGCCTTACAACGATCGCTACGAAACTCGATGACACTCACCGCAATGCCGAACGGAACAATCTCGCCATCAATGATCGCTTTGACGAGGTCGGAAGGAATACATCGAGCATCTCGAGTTCGTTAAGCCAGGTCGTGGCCACTTCAGCGTCCCAACAATCCACGTTGCTGAGCCTACGCGACGCCGGCCAGCAGCTCGTAACCCTTCTGGCAACACTACCATCAGATATTCAGCGCACCCTCTACACTTTAGTGCAGGGTAATCTCCAAATTTATTCTGTCCTGCGCCGTATCCAAGATAGCCTTAGTCGGTCGCCGAGTCTTTCACTCGATTCTAATATTCGTTTCGAGGATTGCTTTGGCGAGGTTCGCCAACTTCCGTTTGAGTGGTTTCGCTCTCATGAAGTAACTTTCATCGAACTCCAATTCGCTGCTTAGCATTAATATTCAACACAGATTTTCGAAGGATTCCTACAAGCTCAATTCAAGGACAAGCCAGGTCATGCGAAAGTGTATGGGCACCAGTTTGCGCTAGTTCATCGAAAACGGCCCGATGTAGTTATTCCGCTAGAAAAGTGGGATCTTGCTATCCGCCCAGGAGCAGATATCGTTATGGCAATCCAGATGCTCAATGTTGCCCTCATGACGAACTCATGTCCGCGGAAGTCGTGCTCAGGAGTACCAGAACCGGATCCTAACGTGAGCAGCATGCTATTATGGTGAGTGCATACCACTGACATACTCTATCCGAAAGCTTACCTTTCTAGTAATCTTTGTGGCCTCAAATATTATCCATTGGCCCCAATACTTGCCGAAGAAGTCCAAGCTGTGAACGAAGCAGAAGATCAAAAAGTCATAGAGGATCAAATGAAAGAAGACGAGGAAGTGTTCGGTCAGCGTACATTACCTCCGGATGTAGACCTACCGTCTGAGAACTCTTCGGTGCTGCAAAAGCCAGCAGAGATTCCGCCAATTTCCAATCAAAATCCCGATATGCAAACTCCCAAACTCCTCTCCGGTACGCTTCAGAGCTTAGAAAGTGGTGGACCGTCTCTCTTGAGCTGGCTGGACGACTCCTCGCCTCCTGCAAGTCCTGGTGCAGAAGATAGAAAGAGACGCCAACAACTCGCCCACGAGATGGACCAGACAAAGCAAGAATTGGATGATCTTGAATTCTTCCGAAACGTCCAGTTGCTACCGAGAACTCTAGACATCGATGCCCCGGCAGTGGTAATAAACAGCGAAAGGGATGATTCAGACCTCCCCTTCGGCGCACGTATCTACTATAGAAATATTGTGGACCGATATCCTCTTATTCAAAAGTTCCTGGCGAAACGTCTCGCCCAGGCAAATTGGTCTCGAGCGCAGCGGCTTGGCTCCGCTCGATTTCCTCACTTTTCAACAAGAGCACTAACCGGAATGAGTTTTGAAAGCTCGCAGGTTGACAACGATGAGCCCTTTCCAGGTCAAAAATCACTCTCAAAACAGAAAAGAGTTTCCCCGGGTGATAAAAACAGTACATGGAATGGAAGCGAACCTTCATCCGCAGCTGCCATTGATCAGCGGATAAAAGAGGCCGTAGCTAAGGTCGCAGAAGCCTCGAAGGGTCAAGAGGCTAACCCGAGTCCGGCCCATGCAGATTCAACAGGCCCTCAGAAAGAGGGCTTAATAAAGTCGTACTGCGGGTTTTGCATCAAAACGTTCTCCAAGCCCAAGCATCTTCGTAAACATATAAACTTGATGCACTCAGGTGTGGAGCAACATGAGTGTCCTGATTGTCCCGCCGTATTCGGCACCGATGAGCTCTGCCAGGAGCATTGGCATCTAATACATTCACCTGTCACATATCGCTGTCAACACTGCCAAAGACCGACTTCCTCAAAGCCAGGACTTCTCCAGCATATCCTGGATGCGCATCCCGAATCTATTAGCGCCCTTTTCGGATTCGACCCCACAATACCTTATCCTTCAAGACAGGAGGAGCAAAAGCGAGACGATAGCGACGAAATACGTACGGGTGTCGTGCCAATTTCTGATGTCTTAGTATATAGCTACAAAGCTCGCGTCAACGGTAAGTCCCCACTGGCTCTATTCTTGAGAGTATCTCTAACGTTATTCCAATGGCAGAGTATTCGGAGAACTTGTCCTCCTGGCGTGACTCAGTCCTGCAGCGTAAAACAATCCCGCGGGGAACTTCTCGGATCGAGGTGAATGCCCAGGACCTGTACTCGGAAGGGAACCCCAGTTCCTCTTTTAAAAATACACCGGAGAAAAGCTCTCTGGCTTCTATTGGACTGCCCTCGAGTGCGTACTGGAAGCGGCTTATGTTCAGCTCATTTCCGGAGCTCTACATAGTGAGCCCAGTAGGTTCACTATCTGCCTCTTCTAGCATAAATAGTCCTCTACGCAGCAATTCTGACGTTGGCTCCAACATTGAAGAAGAGCAAAATTTGAAGCCCGTCACGTATGCTCACAGCTCACATATTAGGGCAAATGGTATTCAAAAAGAACTTAGATCGTCTCTACCACCACCTCCTGTACCCCTTGGTAAAGTGGAAGTTTTTGAATGCGAGATTTGTCAAAATAAAGTGAAGGTAACTCGAAAGCGGGAATGGGAGTAAGTCTGCCACTGCCACACAAATGCTCGAGGTACTTAGTTCATTATAGAAAACACGTCTTCCGCGATCTAGAGCCGTACACATGTATTTTTGAATCATGTCAAACTAGTATGGAAACATATAGCGAACGATCTGAATTCCGAAAACATATGCGAAAACATGGCTCTGCCGAAGCCTATTATCGATGCACCATTGCAGATTGCAAGGGCAGATTTAAGGACCCGTTCTGGCTCTCGAAACATCAGTGGGCGTTTCATCATTGTGTACAGGGTCGCGATAACTCTGGAGACCACGACTGGCTAACCTTCTTCGGCCCTGGATGGCAGCAGGCAGCACCAGGCGGATTCGGGTTTGACTGTGATTCTTGCCGTGTCCGCTCAATGAAGGTGAGTTCCGCTTTTATTCGTCTCGATCTCTTGTACTAACTCTGGTTACTATTTTCACAGTGCTCTAGAAATTCGCCATGTAGCAGTTGCCTGAAAAACGAATTGATTTGCGGTTCTCGCAAGTGGCAGAGCAAACCGCATTACTTTAATCGAGAGTATGTTACCTTCGCATTCCGTCGTCAAACTCACGATCACTAACCTTCCATCTAGTCATGTCGAGGTCGTATCTGGAACCTGTCCATTTTGTCAATTCCAACCACCACCTGGTCACGCGAACTTTGTCAACCACGTAGCGACTCATTTAGAGGAGATCTCATTCGCGGTCGTTACGAAACCATACGAAGAATGGAACTTCTATGATCCTTCATCTTCTGGCGGGAGCATCATTACAAGGCCGCCCGAGCCAGGATGAGCATTCCTGACACCGCGATTCTCCTGTGCCTGGGGCTACAAGTACATGAAACTATTGGCATCTAGGCCATAGGGCTGAATCCAACGCAAATTACGGTCGAGGCCAATTGTTTGCGACGTTGGAGCTCAAGCTTGCATAGAATGCCTTCCCACTGCCCATCGAAGCATTTTCTCCGGCCCTCTGGATATGGCAAATTAATTCCACTAATCCTTGCGGGAGGTCTAGCGCTTCGTTGGGGACTGGAATAACGATTCAACATTGCCTCCCGTGGGTGCGCATGAAGTCTAAAGTCCGTCTTTTTAGGCTGATGCCCCAGCAGTAACTCAACGCAGCATATCGGCCCGTCGTACCCTCAGATTCAAGCAAGCGCTGCTCCTCGCCCTCGAACCCAACATCGATAACACGGGTTGGGAGTCTAGAAGTCCCAGATCTACAATTCTCATGTGTCGTCACGCACTCATCAACCCAAGCCTTCACCTTCTCCATACTTCCTCGCTTCCAGAAACGGGACAAACCTGTCGAATACGTGGCGAAGTCCTTATCCATGGATGGGGTGACACAGCGCCAGCAGGTACAAAAACATCCAATATAACATCATCCTCATCAAGATCCGCATAAATCGCTACTCTTAAGCTATCACCAGGCCTCTGGGGGGGTGTAATATACATCGAGTCCTCGTCATCGGCATTAAACCATTCCACGAGGTTTCATAACAGCTTGCACGTCTGACAGCCTTTCGTATCCTGGGCTGCTCCTCTAGCGGCGTCCATTGGGATTGTGTGGGACCCTCATCTGCCGCTTCCGGGTTGGAGGTCGTTGCATTTTGGACAAGTCATCTGGGCAGTATGTGGGTTTGAGGTGTCTATGGAGATGAATTTGATAAAGTGAGGTGGGTTTTATACCAAGGGACGAGAGAACGCCTCGTTACTTGGCATATGCGGGTACGGAAGTGGCGCGGGCGGGGAAAGGGAAGGGGTGCGGAGGTGGATTTCAGCCTTGGGGAACTACACCTCATGGGCTTCATAGCGGTGTGGTATTTGGAAATCTGATGGATGCAATTGTTACGATTATTAGCTCTAGCTGTGTGATATGCTGAAATGACTGTCTAGGTATGCAGCTTGTATCCAAAATAGAAATCTCCAGTCTCGAGTCAAATCGGCAAACCTGATACTTCAATCATCCAACCCAACCCCACATCTCCCCATCCCCAGCCATCTCACAGCTCCTCGAAAACGAGACTTAAAATCTACTCCTGCACACAACTCCAAAAGTTCCCCCAAGTCCCAAGATTCGTATTCGGATCTTGCTGCGGGAAATTCCAAGTATTAAACTGCTGAATCGTAATATTATTCGTCTTAAGCATAGTCGCGACACTGGGCAACCCATCGCCCCCCACCCACTCAAACTTTTTGCACGCAGTCTCCGTCCCCGGAATCACAGGCACCGGCACCGCACTCGCATCATCCAGCTTTCCGTCGAAGTTGGGCTGGTAAGTGAAACCTGGGACGGAGATGCAGACGGGGACGTAGGCTTGGATGCTGAAGCAAGAGCGACCGATCTCGGGGTTCCATTTGTAGAGATCGGTGGCGGTGAAGTTGTTGAAGCGGGTTACGACGCTGGTGCAGGTTTCGTCGGGTTGGACGGTGTAGTTTGCGAGACAGTTTGTGGGGCGCGTTATGCAGACGCAGCCGGAACCGGTGCTGCAGAATTCGGAGCCTGTGAAGTTTGTTAGTTTGGTGGATGGATGCGTTGGAGTAGGGATGTTTTACAGGTTGCGGGCATTTGCGCTTGGCGAGAGAGGAGGGTTTTGGCGATGGAGGGGAAGGGGGAGGCGGCGATTGAGGTTATTTGGAGAGCGAGTGGCACGAGAATGGCCAATTGGGAGATTGAGCCGAACATGGTGGATTAAATTAACTGATTGAATATGCGTGGTGTTAAGCGATTGGAATTATTGTATAGAGGGAAAGATGAGAGAACGACTGTGGTTGATTGATGCTCTTCTTTCACGTCAACTCACGAAGTCTTTATACAAATTTCCGTCTGTGAAGCGCGGTGTAATTAGCGTACACGAAAGATTCATTCCCCGTATCCGATATTAAATGTACAGGGCCAGAGCCTGGGAAGGATTCGTAAAATTAGGCAGCATAAGCTTAAACCGGGGTGTTCCAACGGCTCTAACGGCCTTCCAAGAACAAAGCGGTGACATTCTAGGCATGTGTTCTAAAAACGGCTTTTCGCTGTTAGAAAAGTTTGTCGGTCGCGGAAACGATATTGGAATCAGGGGTTACAGCCGCAATTTCAATTTATGTGAGTCAGCCCGTTGGGTCGCAGGGGTGTCCGATCGGGAAGATTAGCGATGGTACTGTGATGGAATTCAATTTGCGCAAGGCAGCTTTAGGTCTTGGGGGCCATATGGGTAGGACCGAGGTTACACAAATAGACCTGAGTTAGCATGGGATTGCAGCGAGGTTGGTGATAGTGTTACATTGTGCGCAGCCTTCGAGCTGAGGGATATGGTGTGCAGCGAATCGAAGGACTGAGGGTATTGTGAGGAGAGTGGATAATTCCATTACGGTATAGGATGACGGCTTGTGATGACAGCGAGTTGATTGTGGGGAGGATGTGGGCGAGACTTTTCTTATGTGCGCATGTTAAGGCTCTCCTGAAGCTAGACCCCAAAGGGGTTGGTCTATGCCAAGCCCATAACGGCTGACTACAGCTTCCAACTCTCTTCACACTTCAGCCTCGCCAGCGTTGAATAGGCGGCCATCAAAGCTTCATCATCTAAAGTTACTGGCAGATATAGTCAAACACATCATTCTTAATATCTGGTTCCATACAGGACGCCCACGTCCATGATACCCTGCCTCTGGTAGTCACCAGAGACGCCCACCTGCACACGCTTCAACCCCTGATTCAAGAACTTTTCATCGAGGGCGGCACAATGCAACTGGACACCGAGCTAACATTTAGAGATGTCCATGGCAGCATCGAGGCTTTGCAAGAGAGCTTGCAAGAGATCGAAAAGCTAGCTCTCTATGAGGAGCCAAGCCACCAAGAAATGCCTCGGCTTCGCTTCGTTACACTTGTAGATCCTGAGATCTATGTGACAGCAAAGACTGCCACTGAAGTCTTTCTACGAATCACGGATCCAGAAGAGGTTTCAGAGCATGAAAGCTATGTCGCTGTATCTTACACTTGGAATCGTTTCGAAGTACCGGACGAGCACGAACATATGCCCAGATATAGCATTCAGACCTCTGGCGGTCTGAGAGCACCCAAATGTCCGACTGCAGTCCTACACAGAGCTTTGCGTTTCTGGCAACAGGAGTTCCCGGCTGGATTCCGTCCCTTGCTTTGGATAGATCAAGAATGCATTGACCAAGAGGATTCGTCAGACATCGAGAAGCATTTGCAAATCATGCATCGAATCTATTTATGCAGCAGATACACTGTCGCGATCTTGTCTTGCAAATTAACAAAACAATCACTCTTGGACATGTTGTTCGATCTGAAAAGGTCGTGTGAGCGACCAGATTGGCTAACGGGAACTCTCCAAGCTTACTCTTTGGACCTGGATTCTGGGAGTACAGTTCCCCAAGATGTTGTCGTCAGGTGGACTAGGATACTTCGTTACATTGCAGAAGACCGATGGTTCAAACGCACCTGGACCTTCCAAGAGAAGCATTGCTCGAAAAATCTCATGTTCCTAGTCCCGTCCGTCTCCACTTTAGATTCTGGAAGGTTTAAGCCTGAAGATGTTTATGGCACAGATGTCTGTATTTTTGCCGACACATTATACATCCCGACCCCAAGTTCGTCAGCGGCTGCAACGGAGTTACGTAGTCTCGTAGAGTCCTCCTTTAAAAGCCATGGAAACGCTAGAGTAGGGAAATACCTATTTCCTTCCTTTAAGTTCATCCATAGCATTTTCGACATAATGCGGCAGTGCGACAATACGGTTGTGTCCGACCGTCTGGCAATATTCGCAAACGTATGTCGCTTGCGGTATCGACTCAGATCAACCCTTTTGAGGACAGATAAGTTTAGTTACAGTACATGTATGTTGGTGTTACTTTTGCGTAATAGCTGGCCGCGGAGGAGGAGTGTTGAATCCGCCGATGAATCCGCCGATGAACTACAACCATACATGGATCTAACTCTTAAAGAAGTCATTCAACAAGGCGACAAAATGGGACTCGAATTCACCAATGTATGAGGGTCCTAGAGCTTCAAACCCCCAGTTGGAGGAAACTCCTGTTAGGTCGACTATCGGTGAGTCTGGCCAACGCATTTGTATTGGGTATGTCGAAAGAGCTGGCCTCACTATGGTGAGATACTGATTATACTCCAGGAACCCTCGAACTTCGGTGCGGAAAATCAATACCTACGGTATCTTAACGGTCTTCGGCTACATTTGCACTACCGCTTGTGCCAGCGATGAGCATCGTGAGGAGGCTGGAACGGGCCATGATGATAGTCAAGCTGCATTCTAGAGTTCTGATGCGCCTGATGGACTCTAGGCCGCCTCCGTCTCTGGCCGCACAGAATGCTCGCGACTATCGCAGCTTCCAGGTTGTTAGAGAATATAACATTAGCTTGAACGTTGGAGATAATTCACAAGTCTCCTATCGAATGGATTGTGAAGCCGGAGTGCTCTAAATGCTACTACGATAAGGCTGAACATATAGTGAAAGCGAAAGATATCACTGTTAAACAGGCCTGGATCTCGCTCCCATCCATGGACAAAGTAATGGTTTTAGCAGCATGCGCTGTTCTAGGTGAGACATCACTTCACGGGTATGTATCTCAGAAATTTGTATGGTATACCTACGGGTGGGGGTTCGGGGGCTACAGTTTCATGTATCGATGGATTCCACCATTAAGGACATTTTGGACGACCTCGTGACGAAGAAGGTAGATTTAAAAGCGAGCTATTGGTTCCAGCAATATCACTGAGAGCGCCCATCGCGTGGACTTCAGAGATGGAAAAAGAACGGATATCGAAACACAATTTGAGCAAGGAAAGTGTCGTACGGTTTATAAGTTCGCCAGCTACCAACTTGGTCGAGCATTTCATAAGTCGGTCGATGATCGTAGATGCGTAGGATAATAATGCCTAGCATTGGACTGTCTGAAAGTACTTGGACCTCACCGCTACACTCAAAGCACGATCTCTTCCAAGTTCGCAAGATTGGTATCGAAGTAATATGTACACCAAGATTATCTCTCCCTGTTCCAACTCTCCCGCATCGTTATCGAAACCCGCTACCACGTCAATCCCTAAAGCCACACCATCAGAAACCCGCTTCCAACACCCGCGACTCCCAAACCCCACTGCATGAAGTCTACTCTCCGAGAAGTAAACCCTCCATTCTTCGCCGAGGCCGCCGTCCCCGTAGTTGCCCCCGTCGTTGCCACGCTGCTCGACGAGGGCTCAACCGTCCGCGTGATAACATTCACACTGGCACTGGTGCTACTAGCCGGTTCTCCTGTGCTAAAAGCACCCGGGTTAAACGTGAAGCCCGTAGATTCCGCCATCGAAGACGCAGCTGCCGTATTTGCCGTTATGTAATACGCAAGAGAGGTCTCCGCCGAGGCCGGAACTGCGAAAGATAGAGTTTCAGAAAGGACAGAGAACTCGGAGCTGGCCTGTTCCTCGTCTGTGGCGGTCGTGCTGAAAGTAGTCGTGGAGTAGATCTTCGTGTAAGTGACCGAGGAGGTCCGGGGCTGGTATGTCGTCCACCAGAAGGAGTAGTACCACCACGTGACTGTCCAATACCAAGTCTCAATAAGGTCTCCACCACCGACCGTCTGCGTATTCACGAAACTGCTTCCTGGGGGTGCTGTGATCGCTGGAGGCTGAGTTGTCGCCGGTGGCTGAGTCTGTTGCACGGTGGAGACATAGCTGGTCGTGCCGCTGATGACAGCCGCAGTGCACTGGAGATCCGTGCAGCAGACGATTCGATTGTTTTCGGAGGGAATGCGAACGCAAATGTTTCCGGCCTCGCAGTAGTTGTAGTCGGAGCAACAATCACCGCCTTCTGGATAGCAGTTTGGACCACAGCAGCCCCAACCAGCCTGGCAGGGAGCGTCTGGGCAACAGGTGTCGCCGGGATCGATACAGTAGCCATAGGAACAGCAGAGGGAAGTTTGGGGGCAACATTTGCCGAAAGCTTTTACCGGAGATGTTAGTTCTATGGCACGTGGAGAGAGTTGAAATTGTCATAATATCGTGATTTGTGAGAAATGACTTCGAAAATTGAAATCCTGTTATAGAAGAGACTATGGATGACGGAATTCTACTGTGAACAAAATTGCACATACAAGGACAATACCAATATCCAGCGTCACAAGATTGGCGTGCCGTCAATTCCAGACTTCTATCCTTTAACAATGGTTCCGTGGCGTTCTTCGCTCCGAGCAGATTATCTGGAGCGAACCCTGCGACATATTCGTTTTCCGCGACATCTGTACCCGAAAGTCCCTTGTTCAAGATTCCAAAAGCTTCGAAAGGTGCGCGTTCACCCAATTCGGGAATAGGGTCTGCGAAAGCGCAAGAAAGCGCAGCGCTGAAGAGCAGGAGGGCGCGCGAGGAGACCATCTTCGACTGTTGCCCAGGTGTTGAAGCTGGATGGATTAGTAGCAATGAGACCGCGGACGCGTCGAAGATAAAAAGATTCTCGCGACTGCGCTTTCAACGCTGCGGAGGCGCAACACATTATTTAAACAACCTGCACTCCACCTCCCTCTACAGTTCAGTGCCACCTTCCGATCATCGTTCGTATTCCGCTTTCTCTGCCTTTCCTCGAGAATACGAAAAGCCTAGATTTGCGCCAGGGGATCCTTTAAATTTCTACCAATAAAATTCTCGTTTTCTCGCGCCGTTTGTCTGTAGTGGCACCTCTAAAGCCTGGGCATGGCTTGATAGGGCTTGCCAAGCATCGCCGAAAGCTTTGTTTTGCAAGGCTGGCTTTCAGCTGCCAAGACTTGTGGTACAGATGGACCAATCGGGCGGTTTATTGTTTGGGGGCCGAAAGATCTCTGCCTTGCACGTGATAGTAGTTATTGCTGCCCAGGAAATCATATAACCATTGAAACTTTTAGAAAAGGAAAGAGGTAGATCAGGCATGACTTTAGAATGGGGTTGACTCGAAGTGTAAAGAGACTTAAGAGCCCGCTCCTTGATATCGCCGACCCGGTCGTCGGAAAGGTGATCGGTGGGGATACGAGGGGTCCGCCAAGCATTCGATATTGGTCGCCAAGCGTGAGGCTGCCGGCTGCACCTGCTGCGAGGCGTAGCCTCTCACTGGAATTCATTCGTCCTCAGATTCTCTTCGGCATTCCGCATACGTCGGTGGAAATTTGACCCTGCATCATGCCGAGAGCGTTGCTAAGAATGGAAACATACTTGAATGACGAGTGACACGGGCGACGCATGTACTCTCAATGAAAAGTGAGGAGTAGTCAATCAACGGCTGGCACAAGTCGAGCTTTTCTCGTATGGAACTTTTCGAGTATAGAAGGAGTGGGCTGCAATTTCGTACATTCAATCTAAGATGAAAGTAGAAACGGGGTGTCGTTGGAATAAGGACTAGAGTCGTTCATTCAAGTCTAGTTTTAAGGTTACCGTGGACCTTGGTTCGTCTGGATGCGCTAAGACAATTTCGCACTTGTCTTTCTGTTACATGGAAGAAGCCAGTTTTAGATCAGATTGAACGGAACTTCTACCTTAAACTTCTGCAAACTGGCATTGAGCATGCCATGTGGGTCGCACCAGACTTCGGTAACCGTAATGTTTTTCTTTGTACCAGCATTTCCAGAGACACCCTTTGCAATGAAGCTAATTGACCCACCGGGATGAATCGTCATGGGGCCTTCCTTGACTCTAAAAGTCGCAGTACAATCGAAGGACCGATCTGAGTTCTTCGTCGTGTCTAGCGCAGGAGTAGCCATGGGAGAATTTCCACCAGGATTCTGACCGGCCATGATTTCAATGTCATCGACCGTGCCTCCTGATGTTACGAACTTCAGATCCTTGTGTGCGTAGAAAAGTTCCTCTCCGTTTTTGTGTGCATTGTACTCGACTAAGCAGCTGGACAGGTAGACCGTCTCTATCGTGGTGTTCTTTCCCGTGATTGTAAAAAGAACCCTTCGATCTTCTGACTGCGCTGGGGTCGATGGACTCCCATTTGCCGGTGGTGGTGGAGGCGCAGGTGTTTTAGATGCCGTGACAGGCGACACCGAAGTCCAGGTCAGACGAGGCTTGGGGTCTTGTCTAACTATGAGGTCTACAGTTTCGCCTCCAGTCTTCGGTGACGGCAGGGCCTTCTTCACTGGGGGAATGACTATCGGAGGAGAGCCAGGCGCTGGTTTCATGCTATGGTCAAGTTGATTAGCCATCTCGGTATTCAAAGAAACAGGTCGAGCTTACTCTTTGTACTTGATAGCTGCAAGAAGATCGCCGTTATTCGTAAACATAGCTCCGTCGAACTCAAGCTGACCGTTGCCGGGGTAGATGAATTTCAGATGATCGGTGAAACCTAGTTCTAGGTTTTTGTTCAGGGTTCCCAATTGCGTGTTTAGCTTTTGCTCGATTTTAGTCTTGATGCGGCCCGGTGTCTCTGGATCAACCCATTTCCAGCCTTCATGTTCCGCGCTAAGCTTTTCACAAGTAACCAGAGGCGTAGGTATCTTCGATTTCATATTGATGTTGCCTCCGCTCACTGATATATCGATGCCAAAACTCCATTTTGCGAAGTAGTGATCGCTTACTCTCGTCAGTACTATCGCGCTATGTTAACGTCGAGAACTTACTGCCACCAGCTACTAGCTGGAGTAAGAAAATGAGATCCTGGATCTACTGTCTGATGTTTCGCTGAGGTTCCATGGCTGTAGTAGTGAGTTTCACCAGTGATATCAATGTGAGTGCCTCCGATGGCCCACGTAGCGGTCACGGTAGGACTTCCTTTCCGGGCATTAGGTCTAGCTCTTCTCTTGTTGCTATTGATTGAACTCACCGCTTCCATAGAACTTTGTATACTCTGGACCTAGATCAGGGGCCACACAAAGTGGTTGGTCTTGTATGACGGGAACGAACGCCTGGTAGCGAGCGGGCTGACCTCCGACAGCGGGAACGAATTTGAAGCGATACATTTCACTTTTGGAATCTTCATTGGGATCGTCTCTTGGATTGTGGCCAACAGTGTAAGGCACAGTCACAGCTCTACCGCCGTTCTCTAATTTTATTTCTCCGGGATAGATGAGCGACTCCAAAACGAACGCTTGAAGGTTCGGAAGCAGGAATTTCTCGAAAAAGAGCTGGTGACTTAAAGCAAAGGTCCCTTCGATTCGAGGCGGATTGCCATTCTTCGCTCCAATGGAGGTGAAATTGCCTGAGTACCTAAAATTGACGTCAATCGGGATGTCCCAATGAAGTTAATGAAGGTGGACGACAGTTCAACATACCCAAGCTGCATCCCGCTGAGCTTACGATTATCAACTAGCTCGCAGTATAACAGACAATTGCAAGCTCCAGGATCTTCGAGGCTCTGTAGGCCCTCAGCCCAGCCGGTCTTGCCGGATTCGGGTCCAAGTTTGTAAGGATAGCCTTGATGTACCAGCTGTACGGGAGCTATTGGAATTGATTAGTTGAGCAATCGTGAAGTGCGTGTTCACTTCTGTACTCACGGAAAGTAGCTTGACGCTCAACTGATATCGATATTAGCATTGTGCTTGTTTAGGAGGCATGTTCCTCGCTCACCTGGCTTGCCCTTCAAACTAAACTTCGTGCCGATCGTCGTTAATCCCAATTTGGCTCGGTCTCTCATAATCTGCTTCAAGATCATTTCGAAAATAGTCGCAACTGCACCGTTGTCCCCAATACCTTTCCACGTTTCATAGTTCTGTCTCTTGCCGTCGACAATGAATGAAGAATCCTCGAACCGAATTTCGCTCCAGCGAGCATCAGCCATTTTAGCGTAGAGACGCTCAGGACGATAGTCGCCGGGAACCTCGAAGTTTTTCTTGATCCACTCACGCTGCTTCCTCTTCCATTCTTTCGTTTCCTCGTCATCTCCCGGTTCATCATCGTAGAGACCGAAAGCTGCATTCGGAGATTAGGTACTACACATCGATCTGGAAGTCTCAGTGGTTACCTAGTGGTACTCGAACGGCGATACACCAGCCATCCATGGCGATCTTCCTTGTTCCATTCTCTAGCTTGGCAGTGAGAGTTCCTGAACGGAAGTTGAGGCGCCAGATGACAGTGTTGAAGCTCTGTGCTAGTTCTTTGCCGACAGGAATGATCATGTCTGAGGGTGACATATCGGCCGAAATGGCTCCGAACACTGTCCGGAGGGTGTGAGTATGTGGTCTTCTCTTAGTATGGCAGGGTACTTTGGCAACTGACGGTTACTGCCATCGAAATCATTCATTCCAGGGTTGTCATCGTGGATTTTCTTCATCGCACGATTGATCATACCCTGAGACATGGCCACGATTTGGTCATAGTATCCATCTGCCGTTTGGCAAGATATTTTGAGTCTCGAGAGCCTTTCAGCTTCTAAGAACTTGGAATCCTCCATGATGGTGTGATTTGGTGGCCAGTATGAACGAGTTTGGATGATTGAGATTGGAAGAAGATTTTGGTAGAGCTATTTTTCGTCAAAAATAGGACATGGCAAAATGTATGCCATCCGTCCTGGACCAAGTTGGTGGTAGGTTATTTGCGAGAGGGATTAACCCAACTAATGCATGCACCTGCTCTCGCCCCGCATACTTCCTCGTCATACGACTTGGTAGTGATGGCTTTCGTGCACAGGCCATATGCCGAATACCCCACGCTGCAAGTACTAGAGGAAGTGTCACGTTCATTTTTCACCGAGGCCTCTCGCGTTTGGAACTAGCGAAGCCATCGTGTTGACAGCTTTGGGCTGAGCTGAAGTACTCAGCATTTGGGGCGGTGTGTCCGCCACTGCAGCTGAATGGTACATTACGATACGAGTATGGTCAATACGTGACATACGTTATATAGGTCATCTCAGCCTCGCCAATTTCACAGTAGGCTCAATCGTCAAATATAGGTTGTGGCATAGTAAAGTTCAGCTCGCCATTTCACTCGCGCAAGACTGACTCCTGCCACAATCGTAGCATCTCATGTATGATCGCCTAAAGTTGACTTTCATTGTAACGACCTGTACTGTACTAAACTAAGATGCTATGTACTCTACAATGAAGAGCATCTCTCTTGGAACCTGAGGAAGCAAGCCCGTGCCACTGTCCACAGTTATATACCATGGTTTGCCTGTTCGAAGCATGATAGAGAAATCGATTGGGATTGAAGTTTTGCTGTCCGAAATGAATGTCTGGAATTTCCCGAGCGTCTCTGAAGCCTTGAGAGTTTTCGCATCATCCTGGCTCTCCATACTTGACACTTGTAGGGTGAATGATTCAGCGCGACTAGCTTGGACATACACCGTCATATGTGTGATTTTCACCTGGAGATTTTGTGTGTAGTATGGTAGTATGTCCCGCAAACTATCAAGACGTAGAATTCTTTTCCCGGCATGCTGTTTGTCAGTGATATCCATTGCATATTTGTACCAGGCGTTTGGGCGATCATTTCGAATATCAAGCATCGCCGAGAGGCTGGGTTTACTAGCAACCTGCTTTTGAAGGTATTGGGCGATACCATCTTCAGCAGATTGGCGTAGAAGATCTCCGCCGTCTTTCGAGGTGTATCGAATATGCATCACCACGTCGCTGATTGTTCGGTAATCAAGTTGTCGATATTTTCCCGGCAATCTAAGCCGCCATTGACTGATCGCACCAGCTCCTTCGAATGGCTGGTACTTTTCGCCCTGAAAATTCAACTCAAATACTCCTGGATCTTGTTGACCGGAGCTAATAGCAACAGAAGAAATCGGGAGCTTGACATCATTACGCACAAAGCGTGGGTCATCAGTTGATGTCTCCGCGTAGGAGGCTGATGTGGTAGGATCAGATCTATAACGATAATCGACCAGGGTGGCTGTGCAGTTGATACTCGTATATGGACCTGTGATGCAGTGAATTGAGACTGCAACAGATTTAATCCGTCTGAAGTAGTGACCAGGAAAGTCAAGGTCGAAAAGCACTTCAGGGATGTCGAAAGTAGTGTCGCCCAATTCCCGTAATTCGATCAAAGAACGAGGTGAGAGCCGGCGAAGTGAAATGTTTTTGACCATTTCAAAAGCATGACTATCCTCGTTCAAGTAAGCCATTTCGATCTGTTTGAGGACTGACCAAAGTCGTTCGCCGCAAAGCAAGCCCCTTCTACCATTTTCCCAGTAGCCATCCAAAGCAAGCTTGTGCCGATCGGCGTTACCTCTCTCAAACATGTAAGCAGATTCTACTTTCTTGGCGAGTTCCATCGCCATAATGTATGTTTCGTAGAAAGATGCCCGTAGAGAGGTCTCATACCAGCCGTAGAGTTCTTCATTCGTAAACTTAGTCCGGAAGAAAGTCTCGATCGCGGTCGCATTATCAGCCATTGCTCGTTGTGCAGCAATGTCCTTATCAATAGCAGCAATTCGTGCTTCCTGGACTTCGATTTGCTTGTCAATATTCTTGATCTCAATGCCTGCCAAGTTGAGTTGGAGTCGACGCTCTTGTAGCTGTCGGATCCACTGTGCTATTCGCGAAGCTCGCTGTCCCGACTCCGAGCTTTTGAGTGCTTGGGAACGGATTACTGCTGCCTCAGCCTGAAAGTATTGTCCAATATTTGGCAATTGCTCGCTCATTCCGACACCCATAGGCTGGGCATTGATCGATGGCATTGGCAATGCAAAGAAGCGCGCTGCTATACTGTCGCTCAATGCAGCCGACTCGTTGAGCTCCGAAGCGCGATCAGCAAATTTAAGTTCCGATTCCTCATCCGTCGTAAGCCGAGAAGCATCGTCCTTAGGTGGCGGTATTATTTGCTCGACTGCTTCGTAATCATCGGTACGACTTGGCACTACCACCTTGTCCCCTGTCAGGGCAGAATAATACTTCAGTCGATGGACTGCAGACTTGCGAGCTTCCGCCAATTGCTCCAGACCTTTTCCAGCCTCAACCTTTTGTTCCAACTTCATTTCCACAAGAATACGTTGTGTGCCAGCATCTTGCTTCGCTCGAAGCGACTGGAAAGCTTCGGCGTCTCGTTTTTCTATGGCACCTAAGACAGCAGCACCCATCTGCTTCAGCTCAGCACACATCTCGAACGCTTTCTGCAGAAGATATAAAAACCGTTGCTTGGGTAGTATGCGCGAGTAACCTGACATGACCAGTGAAATGTTACTTTTGGAGCCTGCTGCTGCTCTTACTAGATCTGCAACATTCAAGGGCGGATCCCACAGGGCAAGCTTACGTGGGTTACCATTGATGTCAAGAGAGCTCCGGATCTTCATCAAGCGGTCGTCGATCAAGTTTCTTAGGGCTTTGAATTCGGGGTTGGCTTGTATGCCAAAGTATCGAGTCCTGGGAAAGCTTTGCAGGGATCGTGAGGTTTCGGTCGATAAGCCTCTTTCGTTGAGGGGAACAAAGTAGGGAAAAGATAGCTTGAAGTAGACAGATGCATTTGAAAAGTCGTCAATGAGCTTCTCGATCTCGTTGTAAGAGCTTGAAGTCCGCTTGCCTAGTTCAGGAATCTTCTGGGGTGATTGGCCAAAAATGTGGCTTGCTTCTACGTAGCGCTGAATCGCCAGGGGTACTGATTCGAGAGAGTCTTGACGGAAATATGTGTCCCCACTGGCGATGAGAGCTTCGATATATTTCATCGCAAACCGTTTCATATAAGCCAGAGGTCGACCACGAGCGACAGCATGTGGTTTAAAGGGATTGCGACGCCAGTCGAGAACCACGAAAGTCATTTCAGCCTCTTTGCCTGAACTGGGCAGTAAAGCATCCATTACGGCGTCTGTGGTTCCAAAGGTTCGTGTATTATGATCACGGAATGGTGGGAATCTCCATATCGGATGTGGGGTGCTTTTGAGATCGGCATTTGGTGTGTCCGTACCAGTTGGGTCAAAGACAAGTCGGGCATACTTTAGCGCCAGATCGTATTGTTGCAGGCTCATGAGTCGTTCCATGAGCAATGAAACCAGATGAAAACCAACTTCCCAGTTATAGATGGCATAGGGTGTTGCGTTTTCCCTGCACTGTAGTAGAAACCCAAAACGACCGAAAGCATCATTGTAAGACATTTCAGGAGCTTGATCGTCCGGTTGGGGAATGGAGTAGGAGTCCATGACTTGGAAGATAACATCGACACTGTTGTCAGTAGACAAAGCCTTACGCAGCGCTGCATTGAGTGAGTTATAGAACGGCATGGACTCTTTAGCGTTTAGCTTAAGTGGATCGAGATCGACTTCCTTTTTGTCATCCTTTGGCAATGTGAACCAAGGCTCGCAGCCAAGACCATCATCAACCAATATGTCTGCCACTAGACCTAGGGGTTTCTGATCTGGCGCACTGGTGTTGTAGGTCCAGGTAATCGCTGCAAGCTTGCGACCTTGACCCAGAGGCGGTTTTGACAATGATGGCCATGTAACAATCGAACCAGATGGTGGCGTGAACTTCGTTGCGAGCTCGGCCACGCCAGAAGATCCTTGTCTATCAAGCATTCCAAAACTGGTGTTCGGCAGAATAAGATTTTGAGGCCCAGTTGGTACATTTTGGCGAGGGTTGAGGGCCAGCTTAGGGCCTCGTAAGCTGAATAGTCCGATATACTTTGGATTGGTGAATTCCTTGGTTGCGGAGTCGTTCTGATAGACGCAAACGGTAACATCGTCTGCTGTCGATGCAGCTCTGAAGAAGAATGAACCAAAGGATGGGAGTTTGGCATCTACGTTCGCAATGAGGATACTATCCTGCGATTGTTTTTGCGTTGTCCATTTGCCATCGGCATACTCGGAATAACTCATCTTGATCTCACTGCTCATTGTTAGTAGCGGAGCTAGCCTGATTGTCTGTGGCACTCACATATTGAGATTGACACTCGATGGTTTACCAGCAATGTCCATCTGTTGCAGAGTATTGTTATTCTTGTCTTTCGGCTGAGTTTTTACGGAAACCGAGGACGACTGAGAGTTGGCCTCCGGCTTGATTTTGGCGGAGAGCTGTGGGAGGAACACCATGAGGCGGTTTTCCCAAACAACCGGTACGATGTATGCTCCGGGTTTTGGTAACGGCTTGCTATCGTGATCCACTTCCAATAGACGAATTTTGAGAGGCAACCTTTCCCAAGCAGTCCAGGTCGTGGTTGGAAGTGCATTGTTTGTGGCGTAGGTCAGTTGCCTGTAGTAGTACTGATAGGGCGCACAACGAGTTCGTCCAAAAAAATGGAAAGTGCCCAGTGAATCGATTGCACCAGTCTTTACGGCATCCCAGTGGAATGCCTCAATGCAAAGATTGGCAATTTCATCGGCCCCGTAAACATAGGATCGAATGATATCAGAGATGGTCTTGTCGTCCAAATTAGTTTGCATGATAGTCTCTTCAATGGAACGGAAGAGTTCAGTTTTAGTGTCACGCAGTGTGGGATCAGCCCAATTTTCGGGATAGAGGAAAACCTTTCGATTGGCTTCCCACAAACGATACTTTTGCATCCAAGTCCAACGTTCCTGATTGATCAGGTCTTGCTTGATTCCGGGCTCTAGGCCTAGGAGGCATCTGTAAATGAAAAGCTGTACAGTCGATATGGCTTGCTTTATGCGAGTTGTTTCTAAGCCACTTCCCATTTTGACATCAATGAGGAAGAACTCGAATAAGCTATCCTCATCATTAACGCCGCAAGACTTTAGGGCCGGCATCTGCAAGAGGTATTGAACCAGTGCTTGTCTACGTTTATCGCGTAAAGTATCTTGTGCAGATTGGAGGCCTTGCTTGGATCGTCTCCTCAAGAGTGCGGCTCTCAATGACTGATAAATTTGGATTGTGTGGACGTCCTTGCCGTTTCCAGCTCCTTCGTCGAAAACCGGGGGCCTAGCACAATCGAACAGCGACTCGATGGAATTCTCCGTGAGGCCGATCTGGTTCAGTAATGCGTATTGAGTACTGAGCCGCTCAAGGATAGACAGCAGTGGAAGTTGCGACCTGACTACTGCTAAATCAGCATTTGCGAAATTGGTGTCAATAAGCTTTTTAGCCAGTGACTTAGAAAGCTTAGTCGAGTCTGAAAGCAGTACAACAAAGTCTTCGGGCGACGTATGCTGCCTGTTCAGTAACTCGAAAATATTGCTAAACTTGTTTTCCTTCGAACGTGAACCCAGGACTCTACGGCACGTTGTGTAGCTTTGGAGCAACCCCAGGACCGCTATTGCATCACGACCAACCACCAGATCCTGCAAAATGTCGATCTCTTGAGCGTCTAAGGAGTAATGATTCAACATCAAATTCCAAGAAGCGATTCTGTTGAGGGCACGCTGTGCGGCAAGAATATGATCTGATGAAATAACACGTGGTTCGGGAGGTTGCTCACGCTTCTCAGCAGCTTCAAAGATCAGAACGATATCGCTCAGGTTGCTAGGTAGTGACATCTCATAAAGGCTGTCTTTTGCCGCTTCCAAGACGCATCCGACTTTGGCGGTAGTCGAGCTTGGACTGGCAACTAGGTCAAATTCTTGTCCGCCAAAGTGCAAAACTGCAGATGAAGTACCAGTCAACGCTGCACTGAAATGGATGGTAACTTTCTCGTGGAATAATACTGCCCCATGAAAGCCTGAAGTGTCCAATGCAGCAGCAGAACGGTTGAACAACAAAGTCAGATCGTCCGAGTATGTGATCTTGGAGGCATGATGCATGTGGAGAAGGCGTTGCACGACCTCGCCAGTCAGGTGAGGATAAAGCCCGTGCACAAATGTATCAATGGTCTGCTTGACCAGGGCGTACTTAGGTGAAGTCCTTGTGTCTAGGATGGGTCGCCCTGCGTATTTGTCCAGATATGGCAAAGAAGTCTGAGTTCCATCAACAGCACACAAGATATCACGAATAGAATCAAGAATCGAAACTTTGTTTTGGTGAGTTGAGATATCGTCTGCAAGTTCGACCACTGAAAGAAAGTCGTCAATCTCCCAGCCATCTGCTTTAAAGCGCATCCATACCTCTAGCGCCTTCAGACAGTCTCGCGGAGAAGAGCAAATAGCATTTGTTGAGCCGAGCGATGCCATAAGTCTCATGCTATAATTCAACGGAACACCGAAAATCCGCGCTAGCTCAATCAATCGATTGTAAGTGAAGATATTGTGCGCAGAAAGCGTGTCGTCCAAACTCTCACTCGTCTTTATCTCGACGAAGTCTTCGTACGTCATATCTAGGGATGTGAGCAATAGTAGCAAGTAATCCATGACGTTAAATGGACTGTGAGTATTTCCATTATTGGATGGGCCGGTCGGGCTCGCTGCAAGTTGGTTTTTAACCGATGTGGCCTGCATAATAGCTAAGTTGCTCAAATAGGTGGATGACGAAGACCACACGGCAATCAGCCGCTCTGGTTTGATCTTCGTTAGTGTGGCAAGTTCGCTAATCGCCGCGATCCGCTCGATAACAGTCGGTGTAATGCCCACGTCGTCAGAGGAGACTCCTTGGGACTGATTTTTTGATCTGTCGCTGAAAGCATAGATCGCATCATCAGTCTCTTGGGCAGTCCATCCCAGCCGCCGCCATAGTCGGACGAATTGATCAAGTTTGTGACAGCTGTAGATGTCGAGCTTTTTCCCATTTTTGCCTCTGAGTCGGAAGCCGCCCAGTTGGGTCGGAACGTTTGTTTGAGGATCAAAATGAGCGTTATCAGGGAGTAGAGAGACTGTTAAGCTTCCAGAAAGGAACCGAGTCGCCAATACTTGGGTGAGGGTTTGGAAATCAATGTCAAGACGCGGCAAAAGCTGGTTCTTGATGAATGTGAGACCATCCCCTTTGACGTTGTCTAGCAGTATATCTTCTGCGTCTTCGCCTTCATATCCCCAGTATGCGGCAAGCGGTAGCAAACCTGCCAGTGACTCGTAAGAATCTCGATCAAGTACGGTTCCTCCTTTTGCAAGCCATGCACTGTAGAGATCGTAGTACGACTCATGGGTCAATGCGACAAGATCAAGTCTAGAAAGCCCAATTATCTCTGCGCAAAGAACCCGATTGAGAACATTTTCGTATGCTAAATTGTCTTTGATAAGACGGGCCAAGCTTGCATCTTTGCCGGACCAGTGTACGGATTGGAATGCTCTCATGATCTCGACCATTCTAGTATTGCTGGCCGCGAGATATTGTCGAAGACTGTCTTGCGAGTGGTCATAAGGAAATGTCTTTGACGGATATACCCTCTTGGAGATATACTTATCATACAGCTCGTGGTTGATATTGACGGCGTCTGGGCGTAGTTTTTCCCCCAGGTCACCGCATCTTGGATATGAATCTGCATCATGGACACCAACGACCATTCCCTCCCCAATATCAGATCGCCCCCGAAGATATGGCGCGGCGGATTCCAGAATCTCGTTGACAAGGTCGATGTATGGCACTACTTCTGTCGTGTTGCGACAAGAAAGCAGCAAGTTCCCTAAATCTGGCCGCCGCTGAAATAGACAATTCAGAAGAGTAGTCGTTTTGGTCTTCGTTTCCGCTTTGGTTGTTTTGGTCGCTTTGGTCGCTTTGGTCGCTTTGGTTAATTTGGTAGTGGATATTGGAATCTGAAACTCGATTGCTTTGAGCATGCGCATGAGATCGACAAAATACGAGGCTGGACTGAGTACGGAGCAGCAGTCTTCACAACCAGCCTGATCGAGGTCACCAAACCAGTTAGAAAAGTTTGAGTAAGCTTTCGCGAAAGGATCCTTAGGCGGCGATTGACTGGTATTAGCCGATGTCGGGTTCCACACAGTGTTGAGTTCAGAGGAGGCATTTGCGCCTTGCAAAAGTGTTATCCACAGCTGTTCTGACTGAATCTGCTCCGATACAGCTTGTGAATGTATACGCTTAGCTCGTTCCTCCGGAATTGGATACTGGGAAACATTCTTTAAAAACACTTGCGTTGGCGTATAGGCTATCTTTTCACACGAGGAAAATCCGAGAGTGACCAAGGCGGGCAAATCTGTAGGCTGTACAATAACTCGGCCCAAATGCTGCAGCGAAGACAAGAAGCTCAGGAGATCTTGTTTTCGAACGGGCTCGAGATTGCTCAATTTAGCCAAGATAGTGTCATCTCTAGACATAGGTGTCTTTAAGAAATTGAACGTCGGCGCAATGTCGCGCAATACTTTGATGGCGTCCATTCTGAGAGCTGGTGACACCGGAAACAGGCCATCGGACAAGAATTTAACGATGACCGCACCAGGTTGAGCTTCAAATATGCGATCTGCGAAACCCCTGGTAGTCTTTTGAGCATTCCATGGTTCCCAAAACTGGAAAGCAACATCATAAGATGTAAGAAGATCCGACTGCGCTACATGGTCGAGAGGCTCAGGCGGCAGCTTTAACTCGATCGCCAGGTATGTACACAATTTCAACTTGCTTTTCACCTCCTCTCGTAGCTCTGGATGTTGCATGACGACATTTTGCACGATTTGCTGTAGGCCGGTGATATTGGCATCTATCTTGCCATCGATCTCATTGCGAATGACAGGCGGAAGAATGCTCTTGAACACGTCCTCCATGGTTCTCTGCTGTTTTGATGGCTGTGCCATAGCGGTATTCAAACGTACACGATGATTAGCTAAGAAGCATTAGTATTTAGATGAAGGCAACTATGACAAGCTCAATTCTGGTACCTTGTGTCCTCGTAAGAACATGCAAATGTATTATGAATGCATTCCAATCTAAAGAGGACCTTGGGACATAATGGTCAGCTCGTGCCAGCTTCGTTGATTACCGACAACCGTAAAAAACGGAATCCAAATACGGAGAGATCCCAAGACGGTGACCAACCCATTTCTCAGAATTCATCGTGGAGACCGCAGGAAAATGATGCATCTCGAACGCCGCTGACAAGCAATGGCGTGTATTCAGACATTCAGTTTAGGGTCATGCATATACGAGTAGCATCGATCGAGATCTTCTGCAGGTGTCATTGGCAAAGAGCGTTGTTGAAACGTCGATGGAGCGGGTTCAACATGACATGATCATCTGCAGCAAAGTTTTTGTGATACATGCAGCTCCAGGCATTAGTGTATCTGCATGCATGTCCGCGCCTTGGTCTCCACCGGCCGCAAGGCACTAAACCTTTAGAGGTAAGGTCGTTTAAGAATGACAGTTCCCCAGCCAGCCTTCCAATAGCAAGGATTTAGAATAAGCGGAGGCTTTCGCAAGGCTATGTCGCATTTGGACGGAAGAGGAATTACGAGAAGGAAATAGAACAGAAAGCGAAGCTTGTCTCGACATTCCGCTCGCCTTATTCAGCAATCGAAGGTGCCCTTTCTCGTACACCAGTTCTGGTATGTACTGTTTTGGCTGAGCTTCAATCTAGATTTCAGCATCATGCAAGAGCCTCAAACATGATCGCCGCTTACGCGTGGTTGAGCTTTGGCAAACTCTACTTCAGCATCATGCATTATTCTTAGCATGTTGGTACACACTACTAGACCTGCATCCATCGTAACATCTGCTCGCGTGCAGGTTGGGGGACGTCCAGCTTGCTGTTCTCTCTAACTTCACCGCAATTTTGTTTTGCGTCTCGATAGTCTCGCTTGGCATTGCGTTGTGCCTGAAGAGGCTGCGCAGGTTCCTCGGTAATCACACGCCGCTGATATCGATCAGCCCGCCACGCAATCTCAGCCAGCCACAGACGCGGGAAATGCGAGGCGATGTCAACAAGAGTACACGATCTTGGTGGGGAGCTCCAGGCAAATCTTCCAGCCCCTCTTGGGCATCGCCTCGTGCCGAGCTTGCCAAATCCAGATATCCTGTCAACGGTCCGGGACGGGACGCTGCAGGTCCTCAACTAATCGGATTGCCTGTCACTGCACATCTCTACCGTGGCTGGCTGGGGACTATCAAGGTACTCTCGGGTCCACGCCAAGCTCAAACCTAACCGCTCTTCTCGGAGCTCAACTCACAAATGATGAGCCTTCAGCTAATTCACCGCTCGTACCCCATCTTTTCACCTCCGAGTAGACGCCGAGTCCGAGAGTCATACCACTGCTGTGTGACCATGTAGAAGGTCCAATTCGCCAATCTTGCAATAATCAGTACCTAATATAGTAGTATTAAACGGATTGATCAACATCACTATCTGCTCGGTGCTCGCTTGAAACTTAAAAGACGGGTTAGATCAATGAGCCTGCTCAAAATAGTATTCTGACAGTTTAGTGGCTTCAATTTGATGCTGAAATTACTAAAGTGCTATGGGACATAACCCCACGCCGATAAGCTCTGTGTACACCATCTTTTCAGAATACCGAGCGCAATACGGTGTCGATCAACCGGTTGAAGATTACTACACTAGGTACTGATCATTGCAAGATTAGCTGCCCGAGATTTTACGCTACGGCTCGCTGTTCCATCAGAGGCGAAAAGATGGTGTAAAGCAGCAGCCTTGAACGTATTGACTCCGAATCTAGCTTTGCAGCTTCGGCCGATACCCATACACAATCCGGTCATGCTGCAGCCCCACGATCTTCCATCTTTTCCGCTCCTCAATCAGTCTATCGACTTTCGGTTGCCCCAAATACCGGATGAGACGAATTAATGGTGATGCAGTAATGTCATTTGCCGTCTTGAAAGATTACAAATACGTTTCTCCTCTTGAACGCGAGGTTAACTCGTATGAAGTCAAAGCCAAAGGCAGACCTTGAGATAACGCTGAATCTCGTCGTTGCTGCAAAGAACTCTGGTCTGCCGCAAACATGAATGCCTATGACTACGCTTTTCAATCCAACCCGACGGCTGGAATAGCACCTCCTTTCTCACAGGTTTCTGGCAAGGGCAACGAAAAGACATTACAGCAGGGGAAAGTGGCTCCTTCGCCATTCAATGGGACGCCTAGTAACATTGGGCCAGATGCTCAGAGCAGTCGTACTTCGATAGCGGAGAAATTTGGTGTAAATGCTGTGTCTGGATCGATGTCGTTGAATTATCCAATCCACACATCTCCTGGACGTGGAGGCACTGGTCCCAAGCTTGCGGTGGCTTACGATTCCAGCTTCGGTAACGGACCCTTCGGTGTAGGCTGGAACATGTCAGTTGATCGCATTACGCGAAAGACTTCACGAGGTGTACCTCTGTATGATGATAACAGTGCAGACACCGATGTCTTCATTCTTTCAAATAGTGAAGATCTTGTTCCTCTACTTCGTCCCGATGCTTCTTCGTTGCAACATGTTGCGGGTTCAGACGAAGAAACCCCGATCATCTACGACCAAGAAATTGGAGACTTTATAGTACGAAAATATCGTCCGCGTGTGGAGGCAGCACCTCTGAGAGTCGAGCGATGGAGACATCGCAAAGAGCCAGGGTTCGTGTACTGGAAGACCATCTCTGGGGATGACATAACGAATATTTATGGCAAGACTGAAAATTCTCAAATCTTTGACCAAAGTAGTCCGGCTGATTCCAACGCGAAAAGAATTTATTCTTGGCTCATATCAGAGTCTTACGATACCCAAGGCAATCACGTCGTATATTCTTACAAGTCGGAAGATGTCTCAAACGTTGATCTAAATCTTGCTTGCGAAAGCAATCGTAGCCCCGCAAGTCGATCGGCGGGAAGATATATCAAGAGCATCAAATATGGAAACCGCAAACCAAATCGTGATCTCGATACTTGGCAAGTGATCGAGCAGACTTCGTCGCCAGACCATGATGGATGGTTATTTGAGGTTGTTTTCGATTACGGCGAACACAACTCAGCCAACCCAACTGTGGGGGAGGAAGCGACTTGGACGATGCGAAAAGACCCTTTTTCTTACTACAACGCAGGGTTTGAGATTCGCAGCTACAGATTATGTCAGAGAATACTCATGTTTCATCACATGCCGGCGGAACTTGGACGCTGCGATTGCTTGGTTTCGTCGTCTACGTTCGAGTATGAGACTATCAATTCGCAGTCTAACCTGATGTCGTGTACATCGTGGGGTCATCGTCCCAACAATGCAGAGTCAGGATACCAAAGCCAACAACTCCCTCCACTGGAGCTTCATTATGCGAAAACGCCGAATTTGAGCCAGTTACAAATACTTGAATTAGATGCGTCCGAACTCGCTTCAATACCTCGTCCAACTGTCGTGAGGTCCCAATGGATTGATTTGGACGGCGAAGGTGCTCCTGGAGTGCTTACACGCGCAGTGGGTGGTAGTTGGTATTACCAACGCAATGAATGTGCCCTTCTCAACGACGACCGCTCTGCAAGCGGCTTCGGAGGGATACAGGAACTATCACTCATACCCAGCCCTGACATAGCCGGAGTCAACTCGTACTTTGAAGACCTGGATGGCAATGGGCGTCTTGATTATGTCTGCATGGACAGCACCCGTGGATTCTCTGAACGCACTGAGGAAGGTGGCTGGACTAACATTATGCCCTTCTCGACAATGCCGAGCTTGGATTTCGATGACGATGACTTGGTGAGGATGGATCTTACCGGCAATGGTCTGCATGATGTCCTCAAAGCCATCAACGAAGAGGGTGAATTGTTGTGGTATCCGTCGCTGGCCACCAGCGGCTATGGTCCCGAAAGGAGAACTGCTCAGGAGGATGTTATCACGTGTTCTTCTCGCGATGATCAGCGGGGAGTCTTTTTTGCCGACATGTCTGGAGATGGTTTGACAGATATCATACAGATAACGAATTCTCAGATTTCTTATTGGCCAAACTTAGGTCATGGAAAGTTCGCGCGCAAAGTTGTCATGGACAATGCTCCGTTGCTTGATCATCAGGACCACTTTACTACAAGTCGTGTTCGCATGGTCGACACGACTGGATCTGGCACGACCGACCTAATATACCTGCCCAAAGGCGGAGGTGCAAAGCTGTATTACAACATTTGTGGCAACGGCTGGACAAATGAAGAATTCATCTCAGCCTTTCCAGCGCTCGATCAGCTGACGACTGTCAGCGCCGTGGATCTCCTAGGTCAAGGCACGGCATGCTTGTGTTGGGCATCAATCAATGCTGCAGGAACACAGTGTCTTCGATATCTGGATATAGCACAAGGTCAAAAGCCGGGTGTTTTGACTAAGTACACGAACGGCCTGGGGCTAGAAACCTCGATTGAGTACTGCTCATCAACGAAGTATTATTTACTCGATGAACGACATGGAGTACCATGGACTACCCGATTACCCTTTCCAGTTCATTGCGTTGACCGCACAACAATTCACGATCACATAGCGCAGACAACTGTGACAACAAGATATGCGTACCATGATGGCTACTACGATGGCTTTGAGCGAGAGTTTCGTGGGTTTGGGATGGTCGAACAATGGGATGCTGAAGACTTTGCTTCCGCAAGCACAACTGGGACATCTTATTCAAGGCCACCTGTACATACGAAGACTTGGTTCCACACGGGGGCGATGCAGGAGGACCAACACTTATCCGGCATGTTCGCATCGGGCCAACTTCTCAAGTCAAAATTGCCTTCTGCTTTGCCGATCAAACAACTCCGAGAGGCATACAGGGCCCTGAAGGGAGTAATGCTGAGGCAAGAAGTGTTTAGTGATGATGGAAGTCATCAAAAATTGCTCCCGTACTCTGTTTCGGAGCAGAACTATGAAGTTATTAGTCTGCAAAGCGGTGGTAGCCGCCAGAAATGTGTCTTTCGTGTCATTGACAGAGAGAAGATAAGCAGTAATTTCGACCGCAAGATGGACGATCCTCGTGTTACTCATGAGGTCACCCTTGAAGTCAATGCCTATGGACAAACAACAAGATCTGCAACCATTGCATACGGCCGACGAAAGAGCACGTTACAAGACCCAAAAGATCGGCAAAAGCAAGAAGAGACGGTGATCTCTTACCTAGAGCAGATTTATACCAATGACCTCGACCTCGAGGACCATTTCTGCGTCCCTAGGCTAGCCGAGTCTCGCCAATATCGGATATATCTCCAATCATCCTCCGAACGTATCGGATTCGAGTCTTTGGCTGCAGATGATTATGCATTTTTTGCAGGCGCCACGGAGATTCCATTTGAGCGCGAAGTCAAAGTACCAGTCACTGAAAGGCAAAAAGTCTTGCTTGCAGCATCTCGAACATACTATCGTAGTGCCGACTTGACTACTCAGCTTCCTTTTCGAATCATCGAACCGCTCTCAATGCCTGGGCTCAGTCTACGGCTTGCCTTCACGCCAGGTCTTCTTGATTCGCTCCTGATCAAGGACGGGAAACAACTTCTTACTGAGACAGAGCTTTCCATGACTATGAAAAATGCAGGCTACGCGGATCCATATTCTGACAAGCACTGGTGGGTGCCGTCGTCACAGGCATTTTTCAGCATCGACAAAACCACAGAATTGCTCGAAGCTCGAACAAACTTTTACAAACCCATCAAGACCGTGGATGCCTGGGGAAACGCTGTGATTTCCGAACTTGATGATTTGAAGCTTTCATTCCGGAGCACAGCAGATAGTCTGGGCAATAAGATCCAGTCGAAGATGGACTATGTCAGCCTTCAGGCTTGTGAGGTGACTGATCCTAACGGCAATCATCAGCACCTTCTTTTTGATTGCTTTGGTACAGCTATTGCTACGGCGATGGCAGGGAAAGTGACCGAACGACTGGGTGACTCCTTGGAAGGTTTGAACTCGTTGCTTAGTGACGAACAAGCTGATGAGTTTTTGAACGATCCCACTGGTCCGCTGACACTCAATCTGCTCGGAAATGCCGGAACACGAAAGCTCTATGACGCAGGACGCTACAACAGGTCTCAGAAAAAAGGGTTGGGCGTGATACCTTCCTTTGAAGCGGCCATAACGCGCGACAAGCACGTCAACCCTAGCAATGATTCAGATAGAGATTTCCAATTATCAGTGCAAATCACTTACCTCGATGGTCACGGCAAACCAATACAACAGGCCATTTTCGACAATCATGATAGAAGAGTTCAGTGGCAGTTTACTGGCTGGATAATCCACGACAGCAAAGGAGAGCCCGTCAAACAGTTCAATCCTTTCTTCGCTCCTACCTGCGACTTCCGTTTCCAGTCCGACAATAGCGAAGCTCCATGCAAGCTGGTTTTGCGAGACTCAATTGGCCGTACCATTGGCACGCTTCATCCTGATCACACATGGGAGAAGACACGATACAGTCCATGGTTGGTGGCGACTTACGATACTGGGGATACGAACGGGATTGCTGATCCGAGTCTTGACCCTGACATTGGTCCCAATCTTAAGTCATTGGCGACTTCTCTATATCTTCCCACTTGGCAATCTCAGCAACAGCGAGGTAATGTCTGGAGCCAAGACGCTGCCCGGAAGTCGGAGGTCTACAAAGAAACGCCCTCAATTACTCACTTGGACTCTCTTGGTAGAGCCATTGTGTCCATCGGGGATAGCGGCACCGAGAAGTTTATCACACGAACCGATTTTCACTTGAATGGTGAGCAGAGTTCTATCATGGATTCATTTGGTCGAAAGGTTGCACAATTCCACTACGATATGTTATCTCGGTGCGTATACCAGGCCGGTATGGACAGTGGGGAGAGATGGTCTTTGGTAAATGTTACCAATAACCCAGTGATGGAATGGAACAGCAGAGGCTACCGAACAAGAACAGTATACGATAGTCTAGGAAGGGTTAGCCAACTATTTCTAAAAAATGATAGTAGTCCAGAAATCTTGATCGGCAAGACTGTATACGGGGAACACCAGCCAAATGCGACTCACGACAATCTCCGCGGCCGAGTCTATCAGTCTTTCGACCAGACTGGAGTGAAGACCAATCTTCGATTCGATTTCAAAGGCAATTGTACAGAATCCTCAATTCAGCTTCTCGCAGATTACAGGTCAGATATCGACTGGCTGTCCAAAAGGGCTCCAGAGGTGGAACCAACGATCTATTCGAACACAACGGCTTACGATGCTTTCAATCGAATCAGTTTGACTGTTAACGCACAAGGCCAAATGGTGAGACACACTTACAGCTCTACTGGCAAGCTCAAAACTCTTGCGGCGGCACATACAAGCTCTCCTGACCAGTGGACATCATACATCTCAAACACATCCTACTCAGCCCATGGCCTGGTGCTCGACGTCCAGTACGGCAATGGTTCCCGCGTCAGCCATGAATATGATCCGATTAGTCTTCGCATGGTGCGTCGAAAGACCTCACGAAAAGTCAACGATGTTCTGCATGATTTGGCTCTCACTTATGATTGTTGCAGTAGGGTCACGCATGTGTCAGACTTCTCACAACAGGACATTTACTACCGCAATTCCAAAGTAGAACCTGTGCAGCAATTTACGTACGATGCGATAGGACGACTGGTACAAGCCACGGGCAGAGAACAGTTTGATGCTACAAATGGGAAGTTGAGCTTGAAGCCAACCAGTTCTGGAACACCATTTATGCAAGAGCTTCTTCCAGGGGAAGGTGGACGCATGGTCGAGTATACCGAGTTATACAGCTATGACATGGCTCATAACATAGTGGCAATGCGCCATGAGGCTACAAGCCATCCAGAGATCACTGGATGGACACGTAGATATGTGTACGACGAGTCGAGCTTCTTCGATCCACAAGTCAAAGGCAATAGGTTGAGTTCGACCACTATAGGATCAGTTACTGAGAGATATGGCTATGATCAAGATGCAGGTAAGCATGGTTGCATTACTTCGATGCCTGGATATTCTATACTTGGTTGGGACTTCAACGACAAGTTGAGGAGTTCGGCTCAACAGGTCATGAATTTCGGATCGCCTGAGACTACTTGGTATGTCTATGATGCATCTGGGGAAAGAGTGCGCAAAATTACAGAGCGTTCAGCTCGCGCAGGTCAGAAACCGGCGAAATTGAAGGAGACCATCTATCTTCCATCCTGCGAAATCTACCGTACATACGCTGGTGACGGTGTCACAGTCGCGTTTGAGAAGAAGACTTCGCACATTATTGGCGGCACGCGGATTGCTCTACTCGAATCTGACAGTAAGGGACGAGACCTCATTCGTTACCAGTATGGTGGAGACCTCGAATTGGATGACAAAGCACAGCTCATCTCATACGAAGAGTACACACCGTTCGGTACTACTACGTTTCGTGCATCTCGTCGAGACGTCAAAGCCCCTAGCAAGTACAGGTTCGCAAACTATGAGCGAGATGTTGAGACCGGATTAGACAGTTGTGGCGCACGATACTATGCCTCTTGGCTTGGAAGATGGATTGCACCAGATCCAATAGGCATTGGAGATGGTCTCAATCTCTATCGGTATTCCGGCAATGATCCAGTCAATTTCGATGACCCTGGTGGGAAGATGTTTGGAGCTAGGCGGACATTCCTATCAGGTATCGGCCGGTCGAGCACGATTGGTGGTAATTTTGGAGCACCTGCTCGGCCAACAACACCTTCTCTGTTTTCAATGAATAAAAGCTTAGGGCCCCTGTCGCGCTTCAGTACTTCCAGAAAGGATGAGGTAAGCACCTGCGCATTAGGGTTTGAGGTCCAAGCAATTACTGACGCGGCTCTTCCTTCTAGCTCTCCGCTAGTTCAACAGCCAATCTTCCGATGATAACCCCCCAAAAGGAATGGTGGAATGGGCACGAGTTCCATTTGCTGTCCGTACATATGAACGACCAAGATCATCAGCAATTGTGGAAAAGCAATATGTCCTTCGGCGATAATTTCATTTCGCCAAAAGGATACGAGGACGTTGCAACAGAGTATCAGAAAACTGGGAAAGTTCCAGAAGGATGGACTGCATATCATCGTGGGCACGCAAACTCGGCAGAAGACAAGCGTCTCTTCAAGTACATAGAAACCAACAATCCGAACCAGGTCTTCTACAGTGGGAATCCCGATCTCAAGAAGAATCCACAATACCCAACACCTCCCGAAGGTGACTTCAACATGAAACAAGGTCTGTCAACGTATTTCAGTCGAGACTTAGCCTATGCGGAGAGATCTACGAACGGAGAAGGGACAATCCTGACGGTTCTGATACCAAATTCAGTCCTTGCAAACTTGAAAATTTACAATTATGGTCTAGAAGTAACCGAAAATTGGCAACTTGTAAGTATCTTCTAGGTTCTCTTTGTTGCTTTCTCGGCAACCTTGCTATACGTTTGATCTCAGTCTTCATCACCTGCATAGACCATTGTCACGATCTGGATAATAGATAGCGAAACTAACACATGTCGTTCGTCTAGCGAGTCTTAGGTGATCGTAATAGCATCTATGACACCTTGTCGATTAACCAGTGGATCCGACAAGCCGACATCACGGAAGGACCAGTGACCTGGCTCTCCACCGACAAATTCAAGACGCTGGGTTTCCACGATTTGAAGAATGCAGACAACTACGGTCTCGCCTTCATCTTGCCTGATGGGAAAGGCGGCGAGAAGGTTCATATTAGTGGCAAAGATGGTCCAGCGCCTTGGGGTGTTCCTGGTGCAAGGCTGGCCAATCAGGCTGCTTTCACCCTTGGCGGTATCGATGCTATCACCTTCCCTAGTGTGAAGATCATGAGGAGATACACTGCTTCATAATGATGACGGTGCTGGCAGAAGCCAAGAATGTAGTCGAGATTAAATGTAGTCGAAAAGTGCAACCCCGTTGGCAGACGCTGTTCCACATGTGCCATAAGTTTCGGTGTCTGCCTCAGGCCGCAGAATTGTGTCGCTTGATCGTTCGGTGGTCGGTTCCATTCAATAAGCATCTATCTCATTGTTAACCAGCTTTTAAATGTGGCCTGCCCTTTAAGCTCATTATTAATCCTCTGCTATCCTTAAGTTTATTTCTGACGTCACCAGTTCTTCTTTTGCATCGAGATCTCTGGTACTTCGCACGATCACATGACTACCTTTGTCAACATGGTCTTGGCATTGGAGTAAGAATGAGAGCCATTTATTCAATTTAAAATTAAGGTTGCTGTTGATCCTCCCGTGTTTTCTCTGGCTTGTCGGCTGGAAATGAACGAGTTCTCGAAGTATTGGCGCATGACTGTGAGGATTTGGATCGAGTTCGTCCAGAGCACGATTTTCAGGAACCAGATTCGATCACTTGTTTCCTGGTCAGTGACACTTAATGCTGGGAAGGACGGCAAGACTTACTCGGCGCTTGGTACGGTCAATCCAGGCTTCATCGAGCTCAAGGTATTAATGACCAAGGCGACCAGAAACTATAGGTATATGGGAATGGAAAATGCAACGATGAAACCTCCGTTATACTCCCCAGCAGGTGTGATTTCAGTCATTTCGAAATGGACAGGGTCCGGCCGCTTGAGGAAAGAGCTGATTGCATCGCCAACAACCAGCAAAGGCGTCTGAGGCGACAGAACTAAGGTGGCAACCATGCCAAGTGCTTGCACTGTCAGGATTCCGGCTATTATACGCCAGAAAAGAAGGTTCGTCATGATTATATATTCCTGTTTGGCGGCCTGGCTTAAACAGTATTCAACAACTAGGCCGGACTCTTTTGGGTGGACATAATACGTGTTGCTCTGGTTTCTTTTGTACGAGTCGCATAATTGGCCTAGCCCTTTCGAGAATTTGTACGACTTTGGAGTACTAAAGTTCACTTGGCGCGATGCAAGGAAATCAGGGGGGCAGTAGTCAATTAGTCCTTGGTATCCGTAACCAGCACCAGTGAGAGCTCCAAGAAATACGGCTGAATTAGTGGTCACGTTTGAGTTTATCCAATTCGTGAAGAGAATGACGCTCGAGTAGCTCTGGTAGAAATTCGAGGCATATGCTTTGGCGCAGCTATGTTGGGACAAATTCTGCCACTTATGAGGATCAAAGCCGTGGGCTTGAATGTCTGATATCGCCTTTTCCAAATCGTCTAGTGCTGGCCAGGAGTCAAGATAACTATTATAGCTCGGTGCCTTCGCGAAAGTTATGTTGTTTATCCTCAGAATATTATAGGGTTTAAGGGGGTCCAAGTGGACTTGAAGTCCGGCTTTGAAGGCTGGCTCAGATATGATGACCTCGTATGCGTCATACGCTGATGGCATAACTATGAAAAGCGAGTTGTACCTGGGCTTGAATTAGTCTTGACCGATCCCTGGTGTTGAGCTACAATCTACAGAATGAAGCGTCGAGAACGGCAAACATACAGGAGATGTAGTGGCATAGATGCAACGCTCAATAAGACCCAACTCCGTTTCCGGGTCCAAGAAACCTTTGTAAAGTTCTTCAGTGATGGTACCCCGATTTCCCATGATTCAAGATTTCGTGCGTGCGTGTATCAATATCTTCTCGCGATGGTGCAAGCAGTATCTGTCTGGCATTATTGGATGCGGCGAGAACCAAAGAGGCTACGATATTGATAGGCAAAGCAATGATGAAGATCTCCCAGATGGTTTTGTCTTTGCAGGAGATTGTCCGCAGCCTAGTTAGGCCGAAGGGTCCATCTTTCATCATGACGCTTGCAACGATGTGTGGTACCAGGGACAAGCATTCTATCGTAGTCCAAAGTATCAGCATCTTCCGTCATTTGGCACGTGGAGGGACTTTGTCCCATAATCCATTGACAGGACCGAAGACCATGGAGAGCTTCGATGGTGGCTTTTCTCCGATCCCCACTTTGTCCAATGTGGGGATCAGGGAGGGCTTCCTGGGCGAAGCTTCCTCATCATTGTTCTCATCTCGACTTTCCAAAAATTAGCATCTAATAAAGGCGCTCTCGGATGAATTTGGGCGTACTCCTCCTCTACTTCCTCTGCTTCTAAGCCTTCTCGCTCCGTTGACCGATCTCTGGTCGAATGAGTCTCAGCCTCGCGATCATCGG
>AJFK01000207.1:0-57603 GCA_000467715.1 Hysterium pulicare CBS 123377 | reverse complement strand
GGGGGTCTCTTAGATGGGAGGATTTATTAACAGCAAATCCTCTACTTGCGTAAATAATGTCATTCCTCTCTCCATTCCATAGCAGAAGGGAGCCAAAGCGCAGACAACGCAAGGTAGATAAGAGACTGGACAAGAATGTCGCCATGCTTGGGCGTCGTGGCTGGGGCCGTTTTCGCATACCCACAAGTATCTAGATGCATGGACATCCCGGAGTGCTTAACCAGACCCTCGCAATTTGTTCTTCATCCCCGCGCCTCGCGGTGCACAGCCTGGAAAAGCATTGTCACCGGTAACGCCGCAGTATTGAAGAATAGGAAGACCAAGTCCGCGGTCTGGTTCGAGAGTAGCAATATTTGATAACTAAGTCCCCCTACATTCGGCGTGTGGATTGAGATGGATGCGGGAGAGAACATACACGTCGAGAAAGATGAGGTGTTTTGCAACTCGCTATGACCAGTGGCTTGTGAGCGGAGAGACACCGCCACAACGCCACGCCTAAGGCAATTGGTTTTAGCGTTGAATTTGCCCATTGCTTCTGATTCTACATTCTCGTTCTACCTCTACATTCTTGTTTTACATTCTCATTCAACAGCCTGAGGTAAACCCTCACAGGGCTGTGGCCGGCGCGGGTCTTCCCCTCTCCCCTCGCGCTCAAAAGAGTCGTTGCAGCGCCTGCTGGCAGAAAAAGCTTGCCATTTCGTACATTTGGGGATATTTCTATTCGCTTTCTATCACTCACCACAATTTAAAATACCCAGCGAGCTATGCAATATAGCCTAGCACAATAACGCCGATAAACGTGAAAGAGCTGGCCTTGGCTTGCTCTGCCGGCTACCTAGCAGCCTGGCACTGCCCAATTAGCTGCAGCGCAACTATTTTGCCGACCAAAATCAAGGGAGCCAGCATCGAGGCCTTTTTGTTGGGGCTGGCCGAGGCTTGCGTGGCTGTCTCATCTCCTCCAACGTACTCACGATATTCTGCCGACCGAATTACGGTGGACACGATATCAACGAAGCTACGTTGAGAAACTGGCTGGGATGCATTCACCAACTCACAGTCTAACATCATGACAAAATCAGGAGAGCGCGCAATAGTTTTTGGAATATAAGCTAAACAGGATGATTAGCAGCCGCGTTCGTTTACTGCATGCTGCGAGTAGTCAGCATATCCAATGTTAGATCACTGGCAGTAGTCGGCGGAACTTTCCAGCTGTTGTGATTGATTCAGAGACCTTCCCGACATAGCCTTGGTTGGCAAAGGATGATTGTAGCGGTCTCTGAATGTGTTGGTGGGCTTGAACAGCTTAGCTTGTGGAAATCTATGCAGTATCTTCGGCCATTCACAAGCCTCATTGATACTTGTTGCCCCCCCAAGGCCTTTTCGATGCGGGAGAACGGTTCTCACTTATCCAGGCAGAAGTTTGGGCCAAAGCGGAATACAACAAAAAATTAGGGTAGGGTAACGGCCTGGACCGGTCCGACGCCACCTTAACGGTGCCGTTTCTTGTGGAACCTCGGCTAGTATTTCGCATTTCGTATACCGACTTTCGACACAATCGAATCGTAAACTAGGTGAGATGCTATTGCCTATATAGACTTTACTATCAGATTTCGATCTTGTACTGGATTGCAAGCTCAGCCTGACGACCTAGAGAGGCAAACGGGCCTCCGGCGGTCGGCTTTCAGCTTGCTTATCTTTGCATGTCATTTAGCGCATTTGAGAGGATATTACTGGGCCATGCGGCCTCAAAGCTCCGACCTATTACCTTTATAGGCAGGCTTCCGTTGCGCACACATCAATCCCGTGCGAGTGGCTAAGAAGTTTCGAGGTTTCGGAACTTCAAAACTACCCTTTTCAACAAACAAGCCCAGCCCAAAAGTAGAGGGCAAACCAACGGAGAATCCGTCAAATGCATAGTTAACAGCTCTCTACTGATTTATAAATCAGAAATAACTATTCGCCGTTATCAGTATGGGTATACCCATGTATTCAGGCGCCCAGAGCGAGAGGACATGGGCCCCAGTAGATCTCGTCCGTGTTTCGGTTCTAGAAATTTGATTTGAGGACGTTGATCGTGGGGGCCAGCTATTTTGGTCTCAATTGGTGGCCGGTTTACGCCCAGACGTTCGCTCAGTAAGATTCGGCAGGTCGGAGGAACCGAGCGTGCCGCAGGATTTCGGAGGCTGACACCAAGGGTATTAATATGGGTGTTCGACCTGAATCCTTCAATGCAGAAGTTTTATCCTCATATATCCAGAGAACGCCGGCTTTGAGCCTTCGAGCCCCGTCCGGTCTCCTCCTTCGGCAAGATGTCTTTTCCCCTCAAAGCTGTCGTTCTATTCACCCTCGTCTCGATCGCAACATCGACATGCTACTGGCCGACGGGAAATGCGACTTATGGTCGTGACCTCTATGAGCATATGCCATGCTCGAATGATACGACCAATCCACTTTCCACGATATGCTGTGCATTGAATCGAACAAATCCCTCTGGAGGGGACATAACGTACGGGAGAACCAACGACGAATGCATGCCCAACGGACTATGCCGGAATCGAGTACTCAACCACGGAACAATGCAGGTGTCATACTGGCGAGAAACATGCACATCGCAAGATTGGAAGACTGGACTATGTTTAGATCTTTGCGCAGATGACTGGTCGTCGGGAAATGTACGTGCGAGAATGGCTAATTCTCATGGCCAGCCAATTCTTTACCCGCAATTTCTAAGCTGACGGAATGATAGGGAACCACCGGAGCTGTCATGACGCCGTGCGATAGTACCGTCGAAGAATCGTTGACATGGTGTTGTGGAACCAACACCGATTGCTGCAGCGATCCAAGCAAAGTCAAAACGCTGGCGTTTAGTTTCCGCGGGGCTATACCCAATACATCCGCCGCCTCCGCCGCGCCATTCGCCACATCCACCGCCTCATCCACCGCCTCATCCACATCCTCGGCGTCCTCCACTTCTTCACCAAACCAAAGAAAAGATGATGGTCTCACAACTGGATCCAAAGCTGGAATCGGTATCGGCGCTGCCGTTGGCGGCCTTGCCTTGATTGGCATGGGCTTTTTGATCGCACGTCGTCAGGGAGGGAACAGACCAGAGACGACAAACCCAGCCATAGTCCCCGAAGGGCATATGCCCGAAAAAGTGGAGTTCCGACACGAGACACATGAACTTGAGCCGAGATGGACGGCAGAGCTTCCAAACACACCAGCTCCAAAACCGGGTGAGAGGCCTTACGAAATGGCGTAAATCAGAAGTCGGGCGCGGTTTACTTTCAAGGAATAAGTCAACAGTCAGCTACTTGCAACTATGGAAGAATCTTTCTAGAGGATGGTGTTTACTGGTGTACGCCTGAGAATTGAATTCTTTAATCCTCTCATTTCGCATTTTTCACGATCTGCTTTCCGTGAGACCTTCCATTCGCGTTGTTTTCCCTCGCAATCATATCATCCACAGTCGACTGGATCATAAAAAGGAACAGGGGGTAGACCATGCGTAACATTAGGCCAGGAGCGTAACATTTAGCCAGAAGATGCAAGGTTCAGCGACCAGCCTTGTCCCATCCATGGCATTCCTCAGGCTCATTAGCTAACGCAGCGTACATCTTTGTGGGCGGCAAGCCGCAGCTTCAGAACCGACTCAGATCTTCCATCCGAACGGCCCTTACATGGAGACCAACTCTGATTTTCTTTCCTATCCGCGATCCTCTCCAACTCTGCCGAATCTTCCGGCAAGACCGTATTCACACCGAAAATATATGGCTTACGCCCTCGAATCATTCCGCTTCAACGCATGTTCGCATTCTTGAAACCATTCTGGAGTTCCATATGTGCCGAACACATCGCAAACATGCGTGGCGCTCTGTCTTGGAATCCTTCTTCCATTCACCGGTGGACCTAAATCATTGAGTCAAACAAATATACCTGCATTCCTTGTCTGGAGTGATTGTGCACAATGTTTAGCTTTTGCGGGACGAACAATCACGTGAACTTGGGTTTTTGGGGCCTCAAAGAGAGGGGTAGTGGAACGAACAACGTATTAAAAAAACTCAGCACAGTACAAGGGGAGCCGAAACAAGGACGTGTTGTAACTACCGAACGCGTATCTATGAAAACTGAGCTTATATCGATTGACTATATGAAAGTACCCTCTGGACTACTCACCGAAGCAGATGCAGATCGATTGACTACGTCCAAATCCACTTATACACCAGCTTCCTAACACTAGTCTTATACTCTCCAGAGTCACCCGAGCGAAAAGCGATCCTGAGCTCCATATCTCTCAGCTTCTCAACCCCCTCAATGTCGGATAATTGAGAGAAATCTATCCCACACCATAACCTCCTGACCGTATCTGTCGCCACGTGATACATCTGCAATAGACCAATAGTCCGAGCCTCAGCGTCTACTGCGATACCCGGTTCTGCAAATGGAGTCAAGTCGGCACCCTCCTGGTTGGATCCCCCAGCACCTTTGCAGTGCTCCGTTTCGAAGGCGGACCAACGCGTCTGAAGACTCCTCAGGTAGGCTACCCACGTTGAAGCCTCCATTCTGAGGTGTTGGCGGGCATAGAGGAAGAGTGCAGCTAATCTGTACTTGTAAGCCTCACTTTCGTTGCAGCCCGAGGTCAGGGACCGTGAAGAGGGGACGTTGGGGAAGCCCCAAGATTTCGCCAACGCCTGCTCCTCGAGCATGGCCGCGCGCCTCATCTGATAATCATGCGCAGCAAAGAGGGCGGAATGATAAGCCAACTCTGCAGCTCGACGTCGGATTTGAATGTAGATAAAAACAACTTGTCTCTGTCGCCACTCTGCCTGAGCGGTCAGGTTTTGGCATGGTAAGGGGACTAATGGTTCGACGGGCGGTAGAGCGGTGCTGAAGTTAAAATTGGTGCTGAATTTAACATCAGCCGAAGAGTCTGTATCTTCTGGGCAATCAATCGTCATCTGCGTAAGGTCGTCGTTGAGGTCTTGCAGGGAACCATCGACTGTCATCTGCGTAAGATAAGCGTTTAGGTCTCCAAGGGAACCGTCGTTTGAAGTGTCGCCATTGCTGTCAAGAACCATATGATCATCTCCTGGTTCGTGGCTTCGGCAATTAGCAATGAGAGCTTGATCGTTCATAATAACGTCTGAGATATTGGTGATGAATTGTACCTGATGTTTGTATTAGTAGTGGTGATAAACGCTATAGTTCGGTAGATGATGACGCGTCGTTGATTCGATTGAGACGGTTTTTTGCGAAAAGGAGGGGGGGATGGAAAGGCAGAAATCGAGCTTTTTATATGGATCAAAAGCTCCTATTGAGTTGTGCAGCTTGCCACAGTGCAAGAATTTACCAGTGAATTGTGCAACTTGACTGTGCAAGTATTTACTAGTGAGTTGTGTAGCCATTTACACAGGAACCTCCTGTAACTTCTTACCGATATTGCTCAAGCCCACAAGCTAGAAGGTTAGTCCTTGCCGCTTTTTATAAACATATTAAATGGTTGATTTATTTAGGCCACACGCCTGTTGCTTGCCACGGGCTTCTACGGCGCTGGAAGCCAATGCGTCTCCGGTGATTTCTCCGACTATGGTAGAATGAGAGTGGAAAAAAATGAGAAAAAAACACTAATGGGCTCTTTAGGTGAGAAGATAATACGAGATGAGATCTTGATGAACTCCAAAAACCTGGAAGACTTTTTCCACCGAGACCGAGTGCGCCTACCATACGATTCCTTTGGTCCAGTCATGGTAGATCCAGAGGCGCTTGCATGCCTCACCGAATGACAAAAACGACCACTTCCCGAGTTCTTTCCATCGCCGGTCCAGACATCGGCATGGACGAATTCGAGAATCCTATGACAATGCTAGCAGCCAAATTTATCGAGTTTCCCGCAAGCTCGAATGTTCCGGTTATGTCGTATTTCTGCAAACTCCGACGTGGGGAGAAACTCCGCGATGATAATACACGAGAGATGCAGGGATTGATACAATTGACATACGGTCTGATCCGACAAATGATTGAGCTATCTTTGCCGGAGTTCGAATGTCAACATGATCTCTCTTTGAAACGATTTAATTGTCGCGATGCTACCGCGGATTCCTGGGTTGCTCAATGATTTGCACGAAATTTTACCCGGAAAAGTATTCTGCGTAATTGATGGATTTCAGTGGCTAGATAATAGGAGTACGGATGACTGTCTTCAACAGTTCGTGCGAGCGATTCGCGGGGAGAAGTTCAAAGTCCTCCAGCGGCCAATCGAGGAGCTTTCTGAACCTCCTATCTCGGTCAGAGCTGATAATATTAGACAGATCGACGCCGGCTGCAACTACCCCAATGTGGAGGTTTGAAGAGAGCATACTAGATTCGAGAAATTAGCGGAGCTAGAAAGTTGAAAAAATTTAGATCTAAAGACTTGCATCATAATTTGAGTCGACTATGGATACGCTGGAGTTCACCAAATCAAGTTCACATTTGCAGAATATGCACAATCAAGTTGAGAAATCACACTTTTGGATTGATGGAGTGGAGCCATCGAACTATCTAGTAAAAATCAAATCGCCTTCGCAGTAGTTGGACAGTTAAAGGAAATGGATCAATCTAGTCATCTCATCATCTCATCATCTCATGTTCTCATCGAGTCGTTGGAAACATGTAAAACTCGGATACCCTCCCAGCTCTTCCCAGCCAGACTCCCAAACAATTTGGCTCACTCCTCCATCTCCATCTCCGAGTCTTCAGATTCGGAATCAGATTCAGATTCGGCTTCGGCTTCGTCCTGGGCCTTTCCCGACAAATAGGTCTCCACCTCTGCGTCCCATTTATCAATGCCATCCATCCCTGAGTTTCTCCAGTCGTCATATTTTGCGAGTAAGTCTTCTACAAACCCTATGTAGATCTCAGGGGAAGCAGCAGCCACAGCTAGAGTGTTTTCATCCCCGCAGGCCTTGTCAACAACCTCCTTGAAGTATAGGTCGACTTTCTGAGCGCTGGTTGCGCACTTATTGATTTCGTCCACAGAGCGGTAAATGCGGAAAAGCTGTTTGATGCGCAGGGCTCGAGTTATCCCACGAGTAGGATACTCTGCTGATAGTTTCACTGGGACCAGGCCTTTAGGCATGTCTTTCGACTGAGAAGTGTTCCCGCAGTACAGAGTTTCTTCCGTCGTAATCTGGCATTGTTTACCCATTCTGTCGCACCACTGAGCGTCCGTCATAGACGTGTAAGAATTGACGATGGCGTCCTTCTCGGCCATCCAGGTTTTGTCGGGCATATTAACAGTCTGGGCTCGAGCGATGTTCTTTTCCTCGTTCATGGCTACGTGGCGGCAAAGCCAGTCTTCGTGAAGGGGAGGTTCATACATGGAGTTACGCTTGATAACTACTGCATAGATTTCTCTGAGTGCTGAGTCGCGCTCTTCGCGGGTGAGCTTGGTTTGGACTGGAAGTGGTACGAGGTTCATCCATTCCCAATCGGCAGAATCATCATCGGACATCTTTTCAACGTCGAATTCGTCATGTTCGTCATCTTCATCGTCGTCTTCAAGTTGGCCGACGGATCGAAGCCAATCCTGTACTTCATCCTCCCACTTGCGTACATAATCGTTGTCGAGCCATCCTTCAACTAGCCCTATGACTTTGCCCATCACCTGCTGATACTCGGAAAGATCTAGTGTGAATCGTGCAACCTCAAATTCTTGGTCGATGAGTTTGCGAACCAGGTCTTTGGGATTTAGCTGCCATGTGCCATCTATGGACTCATGGGCATTCATTCGAGACGAAATGAGGTAGAGATGTAGTAGCCTGACCTGTCGAACGGAAAGCTCGGTAGCGATACTCGTGCCAGCCGCTTCTTTTGGGACAAGAGGTGCTGGCATATCGTAAGATGGCCCTATGTCCCGGCAGTAACCTGTGAGCTTAGGATTCCACTGTCGCTGAGACTCCATCAATGCCGTTTTGAAATCACCATCGGACATATCGTCGGTTTCGTGCGGGAACCGTTGCTTCACACCGTAATCCATGTTGGTATATTTGGCTTCCCAAGTATACTTTGGTTTCGACGGATTCCAATGCGTTGCCAATGCCAGTTCTTCGCACATCGCAGCGCGCCTCATGTCGAATTCATCGAACAGAACGCTGGACATAGATCTAGCGTAATCCGCTGCTTTTAGAAGGAAGTGATTGTAAATGCGAGAAAGAACAATGTCCCGATCCTCTCGCCTGGCTTGTGATTCAGGTGCTAGCAATGGTACTAGGGCTTCTGGTTGAGGCTCAATGATTATCTCGTCTTTGGTGTTTCCTGATGCAACATTCCTGCTGTGAACAGGTGCAACCGTCTTAATCGGAGCGATCACATCCTCAAACTCCAGGTCAGCATCAGAGTCAGACTCGTAGGACATAATACCGGCGTTCGAAGTGTCTTGAGCTGGAACAGATGTATTTAAGTTCGAGGCTGCGTTAGCTGGGATAGACAGGGTTAACTTCGAGGCTGCTCCAGCTGGAGCAAATAGTTTTAACGCGAAACCTGTGGACGAGTTCGTTGAAGAATTAGCCATTCCAGTATCAGTGGGTCCGTTTGGAGGAGTCGGTGGCTGACTGAAGACACCAGAATGCGCTTCACCCATGTCGAGATCATCATCGGCAGTAGAGAGTCCCGGGAGAGGCCCGGGAGACGGTCCTTGAACAGCGGTAGACGGCCCTTGGACAGCAGTAAACGGCTGTGTGAACGGAGGTTCGATCATTCCGGCTCCAACATCCTCCATGCTGATTTCGTCAGTATATACTGGGTTGGAATCCATACCAGGCTCCGTTGCGTCCATATTGGCATCTCCATCTCGATCGCCGCCGCGATTCTGCGCGTCAGAGGAGCCGGAGCCAGCACCAGAGGGGCCAGCATCCGGCTCACCCATGTCAGCGTCGCCTTGGGAATTTGATGAACCGCCCATCTGGGCACCACCACCGCCTCCCATGCCATGATCGTCCTGATCATCGTCGTCATCCTTCTTGTCTCCCTTGGAGTAGAAATCGGTCTTGCCATCATCCTCGCTCATCTTATCTTCATCCTTCTCTTCCACTTTCTCCTCTTCTTTCGGTTCAGAAGCTGAGTTGTTTGGCGGCAGAGGAGAAGCTGGAGTGGGGATAGGAGGCTGAGACGGGGCTGGAGTGGGAGCCGTCAACGACTGAGTAGCCCGTCCGCGTGGGCGGCGCGGAATCTTTATCTTGCGTTTCGTGGGGTCCCCTTCTCCAGTTGTGGGACCTGTCGAGCTACCAGAAGGAAGTGCTGGCTGTTCTGGGTTCGCGGCAGAAGGATGTGCAGGTTTCTTCACCACGCTCTTGCCGGAGTTAGGCTCTGCTTGACTAGCCCTATCCAGAAGCCAGGAGATTGCTTCAAGTTCGCCAGCAGCGCTTTTTGGGGTATTGGCAGGAGGGAATGCTGAATGTTGCTCACTGATGTCGCCGCCCTTAGCACCGCCGTACTGAGTCTGACCTACGTCTACGATCTTCTTCAATAAATCGTTCATATCAGCACCAGCTTTCTCAGCCTTCGGAGCCTCTCCCTTGGGAGGCTCGACCTTGGGAGGCTCAGCTTTAGGCCTCAGAGCTTTTGGCTCCTTGGGTTTGGGCTTTACAGCCTTGGATTTTGAAGCAGCCTCCAAATTGATATTGAAGAGCGTTGAAGTTGCGGACTGTGTCGAAAACGGGTTCTGAGCCTTTTGATTGTTGTAGTCTTTCAGCCCGGGAACGCCGTCAGCCTTGAATCCAAAGTTTGAGAAAATCGAGTTGGTGGAAGAAGCCGGGACTGCAGTAGCACTCGCGGAAGCTGGCGGGGTGACCTTTGGTGGGGCCGAGGGAGCGGTGCTAACAGGCGGTGGTTTAGTTGCGGAAAGAGTTGATGCAGCTTTCAGCTCTGGAGCTGGTTTAGGGGGTTCTGGCTTTTCAACCTTTTGAACAGTCTCTTGTGCTGGCTTAGGTATAGGGGTAGATGTCTGGGCTACTGCAGCTGGCTTTCCAGATTGAGGCTTTTGCGGGTTTTGTTGAATGGCAACAACGCCCGTAGGCGCGTTATCCATAGGAGACCCCAAAGGCTTTGACACCTGGCCGTTTCCGGTCTTCTGTGCCAGTAACATGTTCATAAAACGCTCCTCAAGCCGCTTTTCCTGAGCCTCGAGGGCTTCCTTGTGAGACTTCTCGATCTCGGCCAATACCTCTGCTTTTATCTTGGCTTTCTCAAACTTCAGTTTGGCCTCCTCTTCTTCGGCTCGAGCACGGGCTTCTGCGTCAAGAGAATTGAGGGTCGTTTGAAGTCGCTTTTCGAGCTCGTTTATCTGAACCGTTTGCTGGTTGCTCTTAGATTCAGCAGCGTCTAGTCGCTTCTTGAGACCCGCGTTATCATCCTCAAAGTCTTTGGTGAACTTTTGCAAAGATTGGATGTCATTCTTTGTCGTGGTGATATTACCTTCGAGGGTTGAGGTTTTGGCTGCAGCGTCTCCAAGTCTAGACTCTAGTTTCGTGATGCGACCGCCATGAGCCTTTGTAGTCGTCTGGGTTGCGGAAACGTCTGTTTGAAGTTTTGAGACGGTAGCATCAAGGCGTGTGCCAAGATCTGTTGTACCCTGCTTGGCCTCTTTGGTAGTCGTTTGCAATGACTCGATGTCCGTACTAGCAGCCTTAACATCGCCTTCAATAGATGAGAGTTGGGTTTCAACGCCCTTGAGAGCAGTCTCAGTAATCTTGACCCGAGCGTCGTGGTTGTCAATGGTGGTCCAGACCGACTTGAATTCGTTAACATCATAATTATATGTTGTCACCTTGTTGCGAAGGTTGTTTCGATCCTTCTCCACGGCGATAAGACGCTCATCGAACTTTGTGAAGCGTGAGTCAGTGTCGGCCTCATTCTCGTCCAAGCTCTTTTGAATAATAGATTTGACCACGTCAGCCGAGATACCATCTTTCGTGGTAGTATCATGTTGGAGCGTAGTCTTTTGAGCCTCCAAGGCGGAAAGCCGAGAATCTACGATCACGAAATGCGCGTCGGTCTCCTCGTTGTGCTCATTTAAACCTGTTTGAGCCTCCTCCAAGGCAAGAAGACGTACATTTGAAGCGACCGAAAGTGCGTCGACCTTCGTCTCTTGGTCGTCAAGTGCCTCCTGAAAGTCAGCCCAGGAGTTGCTAAACGCAATATCGAGATCGGTCTTGATTCCAATCACATCCGTGGCCAGTTTCTGCATATTTCGTTGCAACGGTTGAACCATCAAATTAGCGATCTCGAGGATCCCCGTAACGATAGCGCGCTGAAACAGAGGCTCCTGAAAGACCATGATCATATTCTGTCGTAGAGCCCGGAAGTCTCCCACTTGGAGCTTCATCGCGTGATTATAGAGGTTCTTGAACTTTTTCTGAATGTTGACGTTCAGATCACGCATGATCGTCTCTTTGAGAGTGTCGAGGTCATCCAGGGAAATACCGCGTGCGGCCTCCAGATTCGGTTGCAATGCAAGTAGGATGGGATCGATAAGAGACGCTGCATGGACGGGATCCTTAAGAAGGTTACAGAGAGCAACCTTGACGGCGGTCTGCTTAACGACAACAGAAGGTTTGACATCTGGGAGAGCAATACGGATCGCCTTCTCCACTTCGGGCTGCATCAGAACCCAAATCAGGTTCCCAAGTGTCGAGCCATGATCGGGAGCTTGAAGAAGATTCCCAATAGCTGTGCTGAGGAGAGCTGGGTTCATGTTGAATGTGACGTTTCGTTTGGTAATCCGAGTAGTCTTCACAGGAGGGATAACCTCCTCTTTCTTGTCAGTGATAACCGTAATTCGCGGAACATCATCGTCTGTGTTGACGCCAACGTCCCGGGTCGCGGGGGTGACAGCGGTGTCAGAGGTTGAGGGTGGAGAGATGTCTGGTGAGGTATCAGTAACTTGCTTGCTGCTGGGATTAGATTCGGGCTTACCAGCTGTCTTTGGCTTGTTTGAGAAGCGTCGTTGAAAGGACTGATACGCGAAACGCAGGCCGAAAAATAGCGCTGTGAGGAACGCAATCAATCCGATGCATGCGACGATGAAAGAGACTACGAGACGCCAATCCCAGGTTACAGTGTCCCATCCGTTAGAGATTGGTTGGTCAGATGGATTCGTGGGAATGGGATAAGAGTTAGTCACAGTGACTGTGACGGTAGATGTTGGTATTGTCGAGGAAGCTGATGCCAAAAATGCTGCCTTCTTCGCCGCAATATTTGGCAGCATTTCGAACCTTGCTTGTCCCATCAGCCCCTCTTTAATCTTTCTCAACATCTCCTCGATACTCTCCGTCTCTGGAGGCGACATGCTAGATGTCACTGGAGACGAGATGGATGTCATAGATAATGTGGACGACGAGGTGGTTGCGTTCAACAAGGTGGGGGGCGCCGAGATGGTTTTTCGGTACTGGCCAATGGAGTCCGGTGGAGACATGTACTGGAGGAGGACATTTAGGCGCAGAATGACCTGCAAGAACCACTGAAAAGGAGCTAACCGCATGATGGGCAGTTGCGTTGTTGAGTAAAGAAAAAAAAAGTCGTTGTTGGTTCCAAGGTTGAGTGTGGGTCGAACTTGGGAAGCTGGGTTGACTTTCTCGTAAAAAGCTGGTGTGTGGTAGAAAGAAAGCAAGCGGAGAGTGCGAGAAAGTGAGGTTTATATGGCGGGGTGGTCCGTGTGATAGCGTCAAGTGAAGGGAAAAAGTGCGGGAACAATGCAATATCGTTGCGGTGGTAATGACGCAATAAGCGGTGAATGAGGATTTTGAAACTCTGATTGTAAACAATGTTGTGTTTGCAGGGCAAGCGAGCAGATGAAGAGGGGGCGATACCTGACCTTAGGTTTGGCGTTACCATCCGTCTACGAAGGTGGGCACCGACCTTAGAATTTGGGGGCTCTTGAATGCTACCATCGTCAATAGTGGATAGAACATACCAACTCTTATAAAGCTGAGAGAGGATTTCAAGGTGGAAAGGGACAATTTAGGTATCGAGAAAAGAGCGTTTGCTAGCCATTTATGAGACAAAAGGCCACTTCCGAGACAAAGGCTACTTCTGAGAGAAGAGGACTTCCGAGAGAGTCAACACTAATGAACCATACTCCCTAATACCTCCCATCATCCTCCTTGATCAAATCCGCTCCCTTCTCCGCAACCGCATAAGTCGTACTCATAATATTCCCACTAACATGTCCCGGAAAAACGCTCGCATCAACGACTCTCAATCTCTTAACGCCCTTCACCTTCAACCTGTCGTCCACAACCTCGCCCATACTCGCCGTGCCGATGAGATGATACTGTGTAGAAATATGATTCCGCACATACTCTACTCTTTCCTCCTCTGTCTCTAAACTTGCACTTTCTTCAGGTTGAATCCGTTCACCGAGCGATGGCTGTAACAATGGGTGCTTGGCTACTTTATCAAGCCACTTCAGTCCGGCTGCGAGGATCTTGGCATCGGCACCGTTGCGGAAGTAGCCGGGGTCAATACGGGGAGGTTGGAGTGGGTCAGAGGACGTGATATGTACCGAGCCACGCGAGAGGGGGTGTTCGAGGCATATGAGAAGGGAAACTCGGTTTTTGCCATCGGGTGGCTTGCTGAAGAATTGTATTTGATCGCTGCCGGCGGTCATATCAAGCTGACAAGGTATGCAGAAAGTTTGGAGGTTAGCAAATGTGGGATCGATTAGTTGATCTACAATAAGCTGAAAGTGGTTAGTGTAGATACTTTCTAAAAGAACAATGTATGCACTTACCTGTTCTTGCGCCTTCTCAAACTTTGTTTTCGCCAATGAGTTCGCCTTAATCTCATTCATAGTCTCTTTGAGCTCCTCAGGACTAACGATAGACGCGTACGAGACAAAACCCATCAGCATTCCCGGACTGCCGTAAGGACCTTTTTGCGTCTCGTCGTAAATCTCTTGCTGTGCTTTCGCATATTCCTCGCCATGTAGTGCATCAAGGGACATTATCCCGGGAGCTAGGTCGAAGAGCATTCCACCAAGCACATGGTCCTGAAAGTTTGCACCAACGGACTTGTTTTCGACGATGCATTCCACACCAGCTTTGCCAAGAATCTCCGGATCACCAACACCAGAAAGCTCTAGAAGTTGCGGGGTCTGGATAACACCAGAACTCAGTACGACCTCTCGAGAGGCTTCGACTTTGTAAGAAGCTCCCTTGTGCACAAACTCCACACCAGTAGCTTCCTTACCCTCCATGATGAGCTTGGTCGCGTGTGCCTCTGTCAGAACCTTCAAGTTTTCACGTCCCAAGTTAGGTCGCAGGTATCCAGTGGCAGCATAACTTCGGTTTCCGACATCTTCGGTTCGATCAACAGCACCGAGACTGGAGTAGAAACCCAGGTGATCTCCACTCCAAGCGTCGTTCAACGTGTTTTCGGTTCCGCCAACATCATATGCAGCCTTTACAAACTCCTCCTCCAAGGGCATGTAAAAGTCATTGAAGCTGGTATGAATAGGACCGTCGGTGCCATGGTACATGTCGGCAGCCGCGTGAGGCATGAACTTGGGATCGTTCGAAATGGTTTTTGGGGCGTCTAGCGTTTGATGTTTCCGAAAATATGGGACCAGGTCATCCCAACCCCATCCCTTGTTGCCAAGAGACGCCCATCCATCGTAGTCTTTGCGGGACCCCCGAACATACATTAAGTAGTTTATCGCGCTGGAGCCGCCGAGTACCTTGCCTCTTGGCATAGAGTAAATTTTGTTGCCAGCAGTAGGCTTACAATGAAATCAGTACGTTCACAATGTACGTGCAACTCGAAGGCATGTACAGACCTGCGGCACGCTTGTCATACACCAATCATATTCCTCCCGTCCAATCAAGGTAGGGTATAAACTAGGCGTCGATATCTGCTTATCATCCATACGGTTCGCCCCGGCCTCAATAACACCCACTTTGACGTCTGGGTTTTCGGACAAACGGGCGGCGATGACTAACCCGGCCGTGCCGCCACCAACGACCACATAGTCGTAGGACTGGTTAATGAACTGCTCAACGTTGCACAATGCGTTCGGAGTGTGTTCATTGGCACCATTGGTTGATGCTCTCTCATTGACAGTGTCATTACCATTGGCATGTGCATGATCTGGCATTATTATTGAAGTAGGACAAACAGGTCGCTTGATCAAAGGAAACCGTTGGTGCTGACTCAATAGCCCTACAGAATCGGGAAACGAGAGATAACAATTATGTATCCAGAATGTTGGAACAAGAAGCGAAAAAGGTTCCGCGCGGGCCGCATCTTATGTATCGCCATCGGGTAGAGGTAAGGCATGTGTTGTTTCTAGGGTGGTAGCTGTAGCGTTCGGAAATAGCTGTGATCGACATTGTGCAGGATGCGGGGGTGTGGCGTTGCCAGCACGCGGGGAAGCATGTGCTTACACCTCGACGGGCTTGCTGCGAGTCAGTCTCTCACAATTACAAGGGCGAAAGCAATTCTCAAATACAACAGAAGAGGCCGGCTTTCTCACTGAACTCAGAGTTGGTTCAAAAAATGTGGAAGTGGTCTGGTCGGATGTCTTATGCCGATATCTGAGCTGCGCCGGCGTTGAGTATTTCGTTGAGCTCTTTTGCCCATTGCTGTCGCTCGGCCAGAGTAAAGGCCCCCAAGGTATGAGCTTGAGATGTTTTAGTCGAGCTTACAAACAGTTGGTAGAGGACGGTGCCCCGAGGTACGTCATCTCTTATGGAAGCTTTGATGAATTGATTGTCCTTGGACGGTAGCGAGATCGCAAGTTCTGAAATGGATATTGGCTGGTAAAAGCATCAGTCCTGACTTGCTATCCTCAAAATGTCTCTTACTTACCTCATCAACAACCAATAAATCTCCACTCTTATATTTCGACTTTTTAGAAGGCTTCGATCCCTTCAATTTGCCCCAGAGGAGGAAGTTGTCAAGTAGCAGCCCGTGAACTGGAGCCCATGGGCCACTCCCGTTCACCCTTATCGCGAGACGGCCCTGATGACACATTTTCCTATCAGCATCGCTCAGGTTCAATCGATTCAAATAGTCCGCGTCCGCCGTGTGTATGCGTCTGTAAAGCGACTGAAGTTCCTCGCGCTTCTTGGAGTCGTCCAACAAACATTGGCAGGATTTCCTTGCGATCTGGACGATGGCCAGCGCCCGTTGCAAAAGAGCTACATCATTCTTGGCGCATGGCCCTTTAAGCTCATTCGCAACGGTGATAAGACTTTCAAGTTTGTTGCTGTAAAGTTCCAATTGTATCAACGGTAACTTCACGTAGTCTGCCCAGTATTTATCAGACCAGACTTTCGAAAGACCTAATGTAGCGAGGAACAATTGAAATTTGGGGTCCATGGAGATGGTCAAGCGTATTGCAGATTCCGCATGGGGGATTCGCTGATGGTAGCCACGGTAGATTAGATGGGCCTTTGATGCCCACGATTTAAACATGAGAGCATTGCATGTACCAAATGACTTGCCGTGAAGCTGCGCCTGCATGGTCGTTAGAAGATACTCTTTGTGTATCTCAGACATGTCTTTCAATTTGTCGATGACTTCGATATGTTTCGCAAGGATGGGCCATTTTGAGACGACCGGGCCATAGAACATATCGTGGAATGCCGTAAGCCGGTGGGTGAAGTCTCCTTCCTCTTTCATCAGCTCTTCCCAGATGGCATGACTTTTCACGTCTTCGCTTGAGACCGAGTCAAGGTTCTCGGGCTCTGATGACAACGTAGCGAAAAAACCATGAGAAGGTTTTGGTTTTAGTGGGAGAGGCTTTCTCTGTATCTGCGCAGATACGGAAGGGTCTGTTGCGTTCGGCTCGGACAATGTCCGTAAGGAGGAGGTCGAGGCCGTAGACACAGGAGATGCTACAGAGAATGCGGAAGACGAATCGTCCATAGCTGTGGATACCCTATGGTAAGCCGGATAAGAAGTGAACGAAGTCTTATTTGGGGGATTTGGCCTTGCGGTATCGGTTGTGGCATGTCGTGGTGGAAGCGCTGGGGGTTTCTCATCTGTTGTTTCTTGGCTGTCTGGTGCGATAGGATGCGACTCGGGTGCCATTTGAGACTTTGCAAGGTCATTCGAGCTGCTGATCGCGGACTCTGAGCGGATAGGAGTACGCGTGCCAGTGGTCGTTGAGCTCAACGGAGGCATGAATGGAAGCATGCTTCTCTCAAGTTCGTTAAGAAGATCTGCATGACCATCATCATCATCGTCCGAATCAACATCTGGCTCATCAGCTTTGTCTTCTGTGAATTTAAGCGACCTTAGATCATCTAATGTTTCGGAAAGCACTTGATCCTGGTCGCCTCCATCATCGGGGTCGTTAAAGTCGATCAAATCTCCCTCTATAGCCTCATCCTCCACTATATCTTGATTTGCAGCACGGGCTGTTGCTTGAGCCATTGCTCTCCGATAAGCTTTGGAATTGACGACAGCATCGTCAAAGTCGAATTCGACATGGCTAAGTGTGGATTGCGCATCTGTCGTATCTCTTGCAGTAGAGCCATCGAATACGGAATCTGGAACATTCATTTTAGGATGGATTAGCCGTAACGATTTAGAGCGGGTAGCCACTCGCTGCAAAGTCACAGTGTTATCTTGAACAAGGCGCTTGATGTCTGATAACGATTCCCTATATAGATCTCAGCAGAAGAAGATTGAGGCCATAGCATAACGACGCACATTTGAAGTCCCTGAATGAGAAGCAAAAGTGCAGTTTGCTGTCCGCGTATCTGCTGCAATAGTTCCTTCATTGTGCCCTCCTTCCACAGATACTTCAATTTATCTTTCCGACTCAACTCGTCCCCACTTGCCTTCGAACCTAGCTCTTGAACCTCCTCATTTAAACACGAGTAAACAATCCGACAGCCTGTCAAAGCTGTATCAAATGTAGTGTGAAGCTCGGGGGTGTCACGAAAGGCGCCGCCCTCGATTAGGGTTCGTATTTGGGAAAGGGAGGCTCCCACGACCATTGATTCCGTATATATCGCGGTGATAAGCATAGAGGCATCTTTGTAGTGGCTACGAAGATCATAGAGTTGTTTCGCGGCACTGATACATTGTGGGAGGACAGAAACCTAGGCAATTGTTAGGGGTATAGCTTCAAGAGACTTTCTAGCTACTTACTACATTGAACAAGATTGCTGCTTCAGCCATTGCGAGAGCACAAGGATATCGGATATGAAGCCAACTGCCTTCTACTGTATTCCCTACACGCGAACAAAGACCAGAGAACGGCGTAGGAAGCTCGTGAAGTTTGCCAACTGCCTGGGTTGCACCAACGATCCATCGCGTCAATGGCGTTGTTGATCCAAGCTCGTGCTCGGAGAAATATGACCCGTTCTCCGACGTCGAGGTGCAGGTGAGAATAAACGAGGAGGCCAATCACTCAGTTCCTTGTCAATATCGTTTACCTCTATGGAATTATTTAGCTGTGTATACTTGAATTGGATGCGAATTTGTTTTACGAACTGCCATCTGCACCGAGCCAGGGACCCGCTTTCTTGGCGCTTGGATGTTTGGAGCGAGGTTCACGAAGTCGTTCATGTAAGGTACAAGTGACCAAATTTTCCCCATAACAAATGGATTAGGTGCATCCATTTCTGTAGGGAAAGATACGTGAAAGAACAACTTTCTTACTCATAAACCCGAAATTATTGAAGGTTGCCAGACAATCACGTGACCCTCGCCCAACCTTCACCGGGGAACCATAGAAGTTAATGCTGCTTCCCCAAATCAAATCCGGATCTGACTATCCAAAAATAGAAACAAATGCCGTTACAACGAATACCGCGAGTCTATAGTCTCTGATTCAATCAGCCAACCCCAAGAAAGCGGACAAAAACATTGGGTATCTCTTCTTCAAACTCAAAAGAAGAAAACTAGGAAATGCATACAGTAACCCAAGACATCCCAAAAAAATAATTCCAATACATGAGATGATGAGCTTTCTTTTAGCTTATCATATAGTTTCCCAGGGGAGACAGCGCTGGCGGCTCCACTTTGAGATTTCCTTTAGGCAGGGGCTTAGACGCCCTCGCAAGGAAGTGTCCTAGTTTGAATCGGATAGTGGGATTCTAGAGCTTTTAATAGAAGCACTTCAATCGCCTCCGAATAAGCTAGGAGGCGGCCCCATGTAAGCAAATACGGCGGCTCGTACAGCGGCCTCTTCAACCTTGCGCCTCTCATCTTCAGCGAGCACCGCGGCTCGTGCAGCGGCCTCTTCAGCCTTACGCCGCTTATCTTCAGTAAGCTTTTCCAACCTCTTTTCAATAGTAGCTGAGATGTCTCCCTTTATGGTTTTCTGAGCAATATCTTTATTCAGCTGCTTAACCAAATCGTGTTTCTCCTTATGCGACATCGAGATGTAACGCTTGTCACTCTTCAAGTGAAAGGGAGGTTTATTGAGCGCCAGGCTTTTCCTAACTGGCGCTTTCTGCTTGGCCTTTGGTGGAGTATCTGGAGGAGTGGGGAGTCCAGTCGATGGTTGTGGCAGTTGTGCAAATGGCTTGGGCAGTGTATCCGGAGGTGTAAGCAAAGTCATTGAGGGTTGGGGCCACTTTGTGAATCCCACAAGCGTTGGTCGGAGTGGAGGTGTGTCCGGAGGCGTAAGTAAGCCTGTTGATGAGCTCGGTGGTACACAGCGTGGAAGAGGCTGCTGTGGAATGGTTGTGTGTGGACTCGTGGTGTATGAAGTCGTTGGCTGCAGAGTTTGTGGCTGCAGAGTTTTTGGGTGTGGACTCGCTGTGGGAGGACTCGTTGCATGTGGACTCGTTGCATGTGGACTCGTTGTATGTGGACTCATTGTGTGTCGACTCGTTGTGTGTGGAAACGTCAGCTGCGGAGTTTTTGACTCTTGAATCGTTGGCTGAGCAATATTTGTGTGTGGAATCATTGCCTGTGGGGTCGTGATGAGATCTTTCGGTTGTTCGGGCGTCTACACATTGTTAGTCTGCAAGATACAAGTGAGAAAGAGCTCACAACTTTGTTTACAGGACGGACTTCAGTATTACTACTGACTACGTCTCTGAACTTGGCCCGACGCTCCCGACGCTCCCGACGCCGTGTTCGCGGTGGTAGAATCTTCCGCCCATAAAGTGACGCGTTCTCGGGTTTGAGCCAACCAAGCTGGCTGCTAAGAATTGCCATGCGAAGGCGGACGTCTCCAATATGCAGCTTTGGTTGAATCCCGTAGTTGGGAGTCACATAGTTGAGAATTTGAATATTTGATTCTTCTTTACAGGAGAATTTCCAGACAAAGTTTCTTGAGTCTGATCTCGCCCGAGTCGAAGGTGGGGGATTTAATCTGGCCCAGTTTGATGGTTGTGGAGGCTGAATCAATGGTTTCATAAAGGGTTTGACGAGTGGTGTAACATGCGATTTCGTGATGGGTGCGACGATGGGTTTGGCATCTGGTTTGGCGTCTGGTTTGGCGTCTGGTTTGGCTGATGGTATGTTTGGTGGTTTGATGACGGCTCTTGCTCTATTGATTGCTTTTACTTTCGTGATTGAAGTCAGGTGGATATTGTTATCGGCCCGAACAGTCGCACTGGTAGGTTTGGCGTAGTTGATCTTCTTCAATGGAGGATGCTCGGAGTAATCGGCGAAAATGTCCTCAATCGGGCCATTTCCTTCCAAGTAGGACTCTTCGGGGGCTATTCTCTTTCGTTTGCGGGAGCTGGTAGTTGATTCATATTCGGAAAAGCTTAGACTTGTAAGAGTCTCAGAAGGAGGTACACGAACTGGAAGAGATGTAGGAGCAGGAGGTCTGAATAACTATCAGCCAGCATTTCAAAAACCGCGGACAGCTCACTTACGGGTATATCTCCCGCCAGTTTGGCCAGTATCCCCACTGTTTGAAGAACCTCTCGTTGGTCTTCGGTTTATCCAGAGATCTAATGAAGTCCTCGTAACCTTGACGCGGAGTCGCCTCGCTATCGTGATCGGAACCAGAAGGCAAAGTCTCATCCCCGACCAACTGCTTCAAGTTCTGGGCTCTCCGAAAAGCTTTATCTTCAGCTTCGTCGAAAGGTCCATCCTTGCCCACAAGGCGAGCCAATGTTAGAGAGATGCATTCGCCAGTCATTGTCGCCATACTTTCTGATCGTAGTTGAGGGTTTGCTGTTCGCAGATGGAATAGATAAGTACAATGGTGTCCCTATTGTGCCTATTGTGTCTAAGAACAATAGTTGCAGCGAGGTGGGGTGACGAAAATGAAAGCGGTGTGGGGTGGCAGAATTATCGTCACCTTTCTAGAAGTGAAAGTGCACTTTGGGGCAAAATAAGTCACACTCAATACAGAATTGTGGCTTAGAGAAGCATGACCCCTTTTAACCACACAATACAAGACAAACCCACTGTCTACTTTCCAAAGCAGCTTTACGAGGGAACCTAATATTAAAGCCAGATATAAATTGTGAATCACTAGTATAAATTGGTAGCACTTAATTTTAGGAGAGAATTAGACAAACAGCCCAGGGGTAACAAACATCAGCACTTAAGGTTCCCCTGTCTGGAAATAGTGGCCTTCATTATCACTGAACAGAAATCGAGATAGGAGCTCGTACCATGAAGACATTTGAGGATTGCGCCTAGAAACGCTTTCGAATTTCATAAAAAATCTTAACCTGGACGAAGGGTGCAACAGTCCGAGGAAGAAGCTGAAAACAAACCTACCATTGACTCGCACATAACCGCTTGACAATCTTGGCGTTACTTGACTCTGCATCGATATAGATAAGGCTCCAACCGTATAAGGGGTGAGTCTCAAGTAGCTGGCTCGCCAAAAGACTGAAGTATCATCATAGACAAACTTGAGAGAAAACACATCTAATAAGTCCCATATTGCTCGAGTCTCTCATACAGATCAAGCTATCCAAATTCCCACAAGAGTGGTTTCCCGGTATGAGCCGAATGAAATGGAAACATGATATAAAAGTGAATTCTATCAAAAGCTGATATGCCGAGTATTGCCGATTAAGTGAACAGAGTTTCTGGTAGGTATTATTGTGACCAAGTACTCGCTATAGCTTTGTGACGGATCTTTGCACAAGACCTCGAAGCCGAACGCGGTCAGAAGGCCAATTCACCGTGGTCCGTAAAAGGAAGAGGAAATAAAGATCTACTACCTAGCACTTGCTGCATAAAACACTCAATCTACCAGCAAGAACCACTCGACGGTAACTCTACTACTTTTTCAGCTCAACTCAACTCAACTCAACTCGACTCAACTTTTCTTACACAACTTTTTACGTGTTAACCACACTACAAACTTTGTACTCCAAAATGTCTCTGAAGCCGAAGAACTGCCCGCAGCTCCCTCCAGATAGTGAGTATGGTGATCCGGTGGCTATAGTTGCGATCTATCATCACGCTGCAACTGAGCTAAACCAAGGGACTGGTTATCGCGTGATTCCTATTGCCGATGTAACCCCAGCTGAACAAATCGACGCAACGAGCGGGTTGGCTTCGGAATTAGGCGAAGCTACTGAGATGGCTAATAATGATCTTGTCCGACAAGGTTGTTATATATGTCTACATTCCCAACCTGGTAGACCTCACTACATTTTCGGGAAAGCTGGTACGGTCGATGAGAGGCATCTGGATATCATCCTGCCCGGAAGGGAGCAGAGTCATCCGAATGTCGCTCGGAAGCAGTTCCGGTTGAAGCCGAATGCAGAGACCGGGACTTGGAGTATACATTCGCTGAGCGTGGTGTCCACCGAGGTCAATGGTGTACCGATACAAGTCTTTAGGGCCGATCCTAAGAATGCTAAGCCGAAAAAGCCTGCTGATATCTCCCCTCATACACTGCACCTCAATCCTAGCGATACAAACACGGTTGAGGTCGACAAGTTGGATATCGATATATGGGTCTTGAAACCTGCAAGCGAATGCATTGACTCCCAGGATAACATGCCCTTGCTAGGAGCCATGAATATCGCCACCACGCTTGGTACAAAAACCAGAGGCACCAAAACAGCTGCGGACGCAAAGACAGCTGTGGACGCAAAGGCAGCCATAGACCGAGCACAAGACGTCCGGGATCGCACGGAACATTGGGCACAAACCCGATACCTGTTGGAAGATCAACGTCTATCCAACCGGTCTTACAAAGTTTTAGATCCCTTTCTAGGTAAGTTTTACGGTGCAAAGGTCTTTGAAAACACCGAGAAGGGTTTAAAATTGAGGAAGAAGGAATTTGAAACCATGTCGGGACTACTAGTATGTCAAAAACAATGCTAAACATAAAAAAGTGTGCAACAACTGACCCTGTTGGGCAGGATCACCCTTCCATAGTGAAGTATCACGAAATGCGAGAAATTGATGGGAAACCAGTTATAATAACTGGTTTGCGAGAAGGCTTCCTTACGTACGCAACGTATCATGAGCAGGTCGAGACTTGGCATCCCACGGTACGATGTGAAGCGGGAAAGAGCCTACTCAGAGGCTTAATGGGTGCACTAGAGTTCCTCCATCAGGAGAGCATCGAGCATAACTATATTTGGAGCGGAACGGTTCTCGTGAGAGACCTCAACCTCCCATCAGCCGAAGTCCTTTTGGTCGGGTACAGCGACACCCGGAAACTGGGACGTGGAGTCGATACGCACCCAAACTTCATCGCAAACGGTAAAGCAGCCATACAACTAGTTGTTAGATGCTCGAACCTCTGGGAAATGAGGTCAGGAAAGCCCCCAGGTCTGAAGGATCAAGCTGTTTTTGATGATGAAGTGGAAAAAGCCTTCAAAAAGAACCGCGACCTCATTCGTAAGCAAACGGAGTACGAGAAGAGGTCAAATAGAAACGCGACATCGAGGTATGCCGAAAAGTCGAAAATTGAGCTTGCTCAGTCAGGAATTGACATTTCCGTGGCTCTCAAAGCCGCAGAGAGAAATGCGCTAACCGCCATCTGGCTACCTGTCAGCGCAGAAAAACTCAAGGAAGTCGCAGCCGCATGGGAAGCAGTGAGCGGGCCCGGCAGCAACACACCAAGACAACATGTAATTTTGTCACTGGGCCATGAGTTCTTGGACCACCTTATCGAACAGCGCGTTTACGATAATGCTTGGGCTTTGACGCCACACGAAATATGTAAAGAGCTGCGTCGGCTTGAAGGAGATTGCCCTAACCCATGGCGAACATTTGCTGTACATAAAAGGTTCACGATCGGCATTCGATATGACCAGCATGATTCGGAGTTCTTCGTCGATATGTACACGCTGGGGAAGTATCTCGCAGCTTGCTGCGAGATCTGGCCATCGTGGCAGAAACCCATCAAGTCATGTGCGAGGGCGCTTCTAGAAGGATATCTAACTGAAGAGTATTGCCCGAGGTCGAAGCTGCAAAAGTTTGTAGCCTACCTCGAGAAAAAGGGCACTCCTCCAATGTCCGTGGTGGCTGGTCTGGCTCAAACGCTGCAACATCAAGATCGCAACACACAGACGGTTGAAATAGATGATGTCTATCAGCTTTGGTACCACTTCCCATCCCAGGTATTTAATCTAACACAGCTTCTAGCTCTGACAGAACCTGAGTTTGCAAAAGCTTGCGCGGGGTCGGAGGATAAGTCGTTCAGAATCGAGAACTTTTTGGAGGTCCGAGGGGAGAGCGAACTCGAGGGACATTATGTTTCGATCGATTTCCTTGAGCCATTCGCACAAGCTCTTCAACTAGATGTTTTGACCGATACACTCGCTAAGCCGAGCCAGTTCGCGACCGATATGGCTGATATTTCGAGCGTCGGTCCGATAAGCCATATCATATTGGCTAGGAGAGAATACGTCGGGTTTGCACACATGTCCCGAATCGACTTATTTGTTCGCCATGCAACTGGAGGTAAATGGGTACCGGGTTATGAGTTTTTCCTCGATTACTTCGGCGATATTGAGATGGATTTGTCCGGACAGTACCCTAGAGCAAGCCATTGGTCAATGTTTGAGCGCTCGAGCAAACGCCTGGCCCTTAAGAAACAACCCACCCCATCAGACCCGACTGAAACCGCGACCCTGACGCAATGCGAAGATGGGCAGGCTAGCTGGGGAGATGCGGTTCGGGAAGCGCAATCCGGAGAAAAGCGAAAACGGTCAGAGACGGAGGGTTGGATTAGAAATCAACTGAGACAGCGCAGATCAGTGAGGAACCTCGTACAACCACCCAAAGAGCCCCAGAAATACCGAGAAGAGCAGCAGGAACAGGGCCACGGCAACAGGGATGTACATCCCTTGTTTGAAGAACTCGAGGGCGATGATGGTGATATCGAGGAGTTCAACACGTACCGTAATCCGGTGGAGGGCGGTGATAGCGCTACCGAGGCGTATACTACGTATCCTTATGCGAACGATCCTGAGCTCGCATTTGTATTCGGTGCTCAAACGGAGCAATGAGGGAAGTTGAGTTGGTCTGGATTATCGTTGGCAGCGGAGTACCTGATGACATTGAGAGTTCTTCAGGATTACATGTTTTCTGAAGAATGTTGACAGAATATGAAGAATATTACACTGATTCTTGTGCGTCGATTGTTCTATGGGAGAGGTGAGGTCGAGACTAAGTTTCCTACACGTGATCGTTAAACTTAGCCTTCCCAGGACCCTCAACCCTTCCGCTTACCTTCGCTTCGTTGATTCGCTGGTTTTCATCTCCAGTATCTGCCCATACTCATCTTAAGCCGCCAGCTTCTTCTCGGTATCATTTTTAAGCATTCGTATAACGTTAGTAGATAACCTGACTTCAACTATCTGCGTCTCGTAGGGCTAGGAATGATACAGTAAATTTACTGAGGTGTCCCACCCCTTTACCTAAACAAATTGGCCTGCAGCGTACGAGACGCAAGATCATTTAAGATCCCTTCGGATGCAGCGAATCTATGTTAAAGGTGGATATTAAGCCTAATTTCACCGGGTCTTGTTATTCCTTCATTACTGTTAGGCTTCATTCTCCAGCCGCAGGCAGCAAAGCTAGGACGACAGCTGGGTTCTCGCAGACTCGGAGTCCTACGATGCACTCTAGGGCACAGTGGACAAGTATTGGGTGGATTGGGTTATCTCTATCGGGCCGGATAAAGGTGGACGGTATTCGATATCTTCTTTAGATAAGCCGCCTACTCCTCATTTCCTCAAGTTATTATATCATATGGATGCTGATAACGTTACAGAGGTCTAATATAATCAGCCGGAAGACATCCACCAAGTTTTCTGCCACTCAGGCAGGAATCTCGGGGGTGGCGTCAATAACAGGATGGGATACTTTTACTGTAACCCGGCTTTCTGTTGTGGAGCAGCCCTGCAGGCTAACTCATGGGCAGCCAGGGCCTCGAACACATAAAAAGAACCTCAGTCCCCCTTCAGTGCCAATCAACCAAGTCACATTCTCTTCAACACTTTCATGTATACTTGTCCAACTGAGTTGAAGACCGAGCAATAGGGAGGCATCGCACTGTAGCCGTAGGGCTATCTAAGTAGTTATTTCGCGCCGAGCTTGAAATGCATATTCAGAAATGCATGTACCCATAACATAGAATTATACAGATAGGCATATTATTCTACAGACAATGGGATTGGTCTTGCTTTTGCGCGTTCATGCTGTGAATACCATGTTACCATTTACTCAAACACGACGAACTTCCTTCTCGCCTGCTTCTTGGTATCATATCATTACTTCTCCAGAACTATAGTCTAGAGATAGAGATCGAGCTGCATGCACTAATATAGATAAATATTGTCCAGTACACACAAAACCTAAAGCCCACCTTCCACAAACTCTCAAACCCCTCACACAGAACCGTCAGCCCTACCCCGCTCATTCACCTCTTCACCACATTCACCCGCCCCACCCCAAAACCGCGCTAAACTAGCTCAAACCCTCGCACCTCGAATCGTAGCATTTTTGGACTCAGTAATCAATACTTTTTTATTTCATTACCGGATTAGGAAGGTTTTTGGACAGGGCCCGTGCGGTCAAGGCCTGAGGCGACCAAATACATGTATGCTACCACGCCTACCGGGACAGCGGCGCGAAGCAACGATCCCACTCATATAGAGCTACGTCTATTATTGCGTCGTCTTTCCAATGTGAAGTACGATCGGGTCGCAAACACTTGTGAAATTGTTTACGGCTCCAAGTCCTTCCAGTATCAGAACAGCTAATTGCACATTTCAAGAGTCTCTCCAGGATATTACTTGTCTCATTGCTTCGAAAGTTCCATGATCATTGCTATATGGGTATTCAACTACACTACACTACACCACCCCACCGCCCCTCTCAACCTCCGCACTCCCCCTGATCCTAAACCCCGTACTCTGCCTCCCGACCCCCATCGCTGGCCTAGCCGCCCCATTCATCCCCCGACCAGCACTCCTCCCCGTCTCTCGACTCGTAACCGGCAATAGGTGCTCTCCCAGCGGCACGACCCAATCAGACTCGACACTTCTCCTCCCGCCCATACTCCTAGCAGCGCTCAGCGCCTGCTCCAACTTCAACATATCCACGCCCGCAAACTCATCCTTCTCCAGCAACTTCCCGCCCCCACCTCCAATCTGTCCCTGCCTATGCCTCTCTCTCCCCCTCTCCCTCCACCTCCGCTTCGCCTCTCTGAAATAATCCGAAATAGCATCCAAGCTCAACGCAACCCAGATCAGCGGAACAGAAATCGATAGACCAATCCCAAACATATATTTCGAGACGTACGAAAACGGCAAGCTCTCTTGGCCGCCGGAATCCCTAGGAAATTCGCGGATATTGATCGTGAAGATAGCCGCTATGAAGCTGAGCGGAAGGAAGATGATCGTGACGATTGTGAAGACCATGATGGTTTGGGATTGACGCGCTGTGCCGGCTGCTTGGTCGCGTGCGAAACGCGCTTCGAAGGCGTTGGCGTGTTTTTGTTTGAGGTCGAGGAGGTCGGTTATACTGCTGTAGATGCGCTCGGCTTGTTTGTCCATGCGGTCGATGTCTTTGATGTGCATTTCTATCGTCTTGAGCTGTTCTTTGAATCTTTTCTTGACTTCATGCTGGTTTCGATGCTCTTCTTTGTAGATATCGCAGACAGCGGCTTCGAGGTCGGGGAGAACGTTCCGCTGGTCTTCGAGCACTTTCGCGATCATGTTTAGTTCATCTCGGATGTCTTTTGTTTCGGCTAGCAAGTCGGTTTCCTGGCCTATATCGAGGAGTTTGTCGACGAAGAGGGGGGCGTGGATGGGGTTCTGGTCTTCATATTGAAATCGCGCTTCGCGAATGGCAGAGATCTGTTCGCGGGTGGCTTTGTGTCGGTTGTTGTGTTCCAGATTTCGGGATGTCGCTTCCAGGTGGCGCGAAAAGCGGTTAGGACGTTGATGATGTTGTAGCCACTGAGATGCTTGCGCAGACGCTGTGTTGAATTCTTTGAAAAGCTTCGTTTCGCGATCGGTGGCGTCGCCGATAGACGATTCGAACATATCGAGGAATTGATACTCTTCATCGCCCATTCTATGCCTATCGAAGACTCCGGAACATCGATTCGTAATGATCATAGCGAGGTCATACACTGAACGGACAGGTTCTCGCGTTTTGGAGTTTATATCTTCGATGATGCCATCAAGCACATTCAAAGGATCATTCTTGGGTTGTTGCCAGCGTTGTGGGAAGGATGTAACAATGAGATCTTTGCCGAGAACCCACATCCAGAGTTGATCGACCATGAATATTTTGGGGTCGAGGCCGCTGTCTTCGGCAGACTTACCTTTACACTGATAGCGATAGACTACCTGATCTTGATCTCGGCTTTGAGTGTCGATGTTGTGGTAGAAGAATTGATCTAAGGTCCGGCGGACATGAAGAGAGACACTTGATGTTGAAAGATGCGCCCGTAGAAGCATCTCATCGTACGTAGTGGCTTTGTGTAGCAAAGGTCTGGCTTGCAGCGATTTGAGTGTTTGTGCGCGGCTGATCGCTTCCCGCATTTCTCGACGCCGACGATCAGTTTCGAAGTGGAGATATGGCATGAAGGTGAAGATGTTGCCTTTTGCGACTTGGGTAGGGTCTTTGCGGCCGGGTGATCCAGGTGAGCGCAGGTGACGGCTACCAGACAAAGGCTGAGATGCTTTGCGATGCTGATGAGGGCGATGGGGATCTTTACTTGGGGTTTCCGGGGTGCCTTTGTTGGACTTCGTTCCTTTGCCAGCTATCTTCTTGCCTTTCTCCTTCTGAGAGCCTTTTCCATGCTCTTTCGCAGACCCTTTGCCCCTATCATCCTTTTCATCCCCCTTTCCAGCAGATTTGACCGGTGTCTTTGGTAGACCATCCGGTTGTGAACTCGATGCATGTGAGTTTATCCCCAATCCGTCTGGTGTTCCGTTGATGGTGATTTGAGGAGGACCTTGCTCGGCTGGAGTATCCGAAAAATCAGAGTCATCTGCAAATTTCGGTGCTCGAGGGGTACTTTGGCATAATGGTCGCATAAAGTGGGAATGGATCTGCTGTCCGCGATGTTGGTGGTTAAAGGAACGCTCCAGCGCTTTGAAGCCTTCCACATCGCTTGCGCCCTCTTCAATAAAGGCTTTGGTAAGTAGTGCTTCAACCCAAGCCATGTTGTTCGCTGGTAGATGGATCCATCGGAAATTTGTAGCTTTGCTATCGTTCGGTAATATCGTGACTGCAGGCTTCCGTGGATTGATCGTATCTCGGCCATAGAGTAGCTCTAGTTAGACGTTAGCATGATATGCAGAAGAGGCGCATGATAACGTACCATATACAGTCTTCCGCTTCACCCTGTTCTCATTATGGAAGTTACCAAAGTCAACAATCGTTGCATTAAAGCCATTGCAAGCACCGAGAGCATCTTCGGAAAGAGAATCAACATTATTGAATGGTGCTAGGAGACTGACGATATCTTTACGCTTGTTTTGAGCAGCCCGAAGAAAAGGGGTGATACCAAATGTATCCCTAGCAGCCCTTTTGAGGTCTTTTCGCTCGAGCAAGCAATGCACCACTTCCAGATGTCCAGCCTGAGCAGCAACGTGCAACGGCGTCATTCCGTTGAGCAGTCTTGCATTCAATTCAGAACCAGCTTCTAGGAGTATCCGGACGATCTTAACAGAGCCATGCTCACAGGCATTATGTAGTGGTGTCCAGGATCCATCGCTCTTGGCCTTGACATCCGCCCTATACTTTAGAAGCAGTTCTACGATATCATCCCTTCCATGCGCAGCCGCAAGATGCAATGAGGTTTTCTCGCGTATCTCCACCGCATTGATATTAGCCCTCGGGCCTTTTGGTCGAGTCAGCAGCCATTCCGCAAGATTCTTCTTCCCAGTAACGCAAGCCCAATGTAAAGGTGAACGTTTCAACTCATCTTGACCATCCGGACCGTCAATGGAGATGTTGGTCTTCAGAAGCATATCAATCACATCCTTCCCCCAATTATTATGTTTGTCCGCGGCCAGATTATGCAGCACATTCCTCTTCGCATTATCCTTAGCATTCATATCCGCATCCCTTCTGATGAACTCGTTCAAAATATGCCAATGATTCTTCCAAGCAGCCATCATAAGCGCCGTCCGTCCCTGTTTGTCTGCAACATTTATATTCGCACCAAATGCCAGCAGTAGCATGACCACTCGTACATGGTTCTTCTCGACGGCTCGCAGTAGGGGTGAGACTCGGTTTCCGGGCGCGCCGTCCGATTTGGCGCCTTGTTGAAGAAGGTACTCGGTCGCGATCGCATTGCCTCGTTCGGCAGCGCGCATCAGACCTATGCGCAAGAGGTGATCGGTGGGAGAACTCTTCTTCTTCGCGGACTCGATGATCTCCTCGACTGTTTCCTGCTTGCCATCTTCAATCGCTTTCAGGAGCCGTGGCTCTGCGCGCACATGGTGTTCGCTTCCGCCGTCACTCGACCTCGATGGTGATCTTGTCATTGTAGGCAGACATGCCGTGATGGCGATGTACTTATGGAGGATGGTTAGGGTTATTTGGGGTCGCTACGTCGGGTTCAGGTCCGTATGCGAGGTTGAGAATAGTCGCCGTACAAACGCGACTCAAGTAACGAACAATGAAGAGAAGAAGAGGCTGGGAAGATTCAATCCACGCCGCCAAAGTTTGTGTGTGGCCATAGTTTGGATGTTACACATGCGCCACCACCAAGACAATTTACGAGCCTAGGCGTGCAGCGATCAGCATCGTGCATATCGGGCATCACGTGCATCAGCCTGGTTCGAAAACCATCTGCTTGTCGGCGTCCGTCATCGTTGTGTGAGTTGCCTGCATTCTCAGGAATATTCGCCGAATCGGAAGATGAGAGATGAAAGTTGGTTGAACCAGAGAAAGAGGTGGGGATTGATGAAAGATTTCAAACGCCTCGTTGCCTCGTGGAACACGTCAAATGTCCCGCTTGAACAAAACGCCCCCAGCCAACGAACTCGAGCAATTGAAGATGGATGCAGCATTCCACAGCCTCGAGAATGTCGGAATGTTTACATCTGAAGATCACCCAGAGCAGCGCAGAATTGGACCTCAAAAGTATTTAAATTCCCAATCTTTCGGCTCCCACAACCTCATGAAATCCTACATACAAGGAATCAAAATGGCCTGCATGGCATTTGTATTTGTGCTATCACTCTCCTTTCTATTCGACCAAGTTGCACTCACATCTGCAAGATGCACGCCACAATACTCGAAATCCATCTTTCTCCCATACGCCGACCCGTTCGACACCCACACCACCCCGATGGTCAATGCCTCAATCGACAACATCCATTTCAAAATGCCAATGGATACCGGTAGCACAGGCCTAGCTATTGGGGCACCATTGCTTCCACATGTCGACACCACGGGCGCGCCTACCGCCTGGGAATACCTTTCGAGCAGCGGAATCCTCTATAACGGACATCTTATGCCTTTAGATATCACATTCCATGGCACTAATGGATCCTCAGCGACCTCCACCGTCCCTATGCTAATTGTAAACTCATCAGTCGTATGCAGATGGTATGACGCAGCAACGGGAAATGGGACCTGTCCTCCAAACCCCGAAAATCCGGCGGAGAAACCAACGCCTAGAGACACGAGCAAGATTACGTATATGGGTGTTGGGTTTGGGAGGAATGAGCCTGGAGACGGCCAGCCTAACGCTACTCCGAGCGCGAACCCTTTCTTAAATGTTAGGGAAATCGATGGGTTGTCGGTGGACTCAAAGAGCCTACGTACCGGCTACATAGTCAGTACGGAAGGTGTCTACCTCGGCCTTACAGAGGCAAACACAGCCGACTTCGTCTTCACACAGCTGGGCCCTGGAGTGACGCATTCGACGGATCACCGAGACTGGGCCATGGTGAACATGAGCGCAAGGCCCAACGAAGAAGAGTACAGTTGCGGATCAGGTCTTGTGGATACGGGGATTTCGAAAATGTATTGGCGTATGTCTCCAGGTATATTAACGCCGAACTTCACGAATCCGCATTTGAAAACGAGTTGTAAAAGAAGGCCTAAGATTGGCACAAGGTTATCAGTTTCTTTCCCAGGAGTAGAGGATGCTGTCGCGGAGTACTCTTTCGTAGTCGGCGAAAAGGATCCGATGGAACCGCAATATGTGTGTCCAGAAACGCAGGCCAATCCACCGTTCGTCAACACAGGTCGAAACTTCCTCTTCGGGTACTCCATCGCTTTCGACGCTATAGGCGGAAAATTCGGGTTCAAAAAGATAGCGTAGGTCTACTGCCTTCGAAGGTCCGAAACCCTTGCCCCGAGATGTTGTGATAGTCTTTTAGATACTCCACAATAATTTGATGGTCCTGCTCTTGCTTGAGTCCACTCACCACAATGACTGCTACTACACCTTCCACGCCTTTCACATAGATTGGATATCCGCCGCCGTGAATAGCGTACTGACCAGCTTTATCACCCAGCATATACTTCTCCCTGAACTTTAATTCATCTCCGCCAAACTTATTGTGCATATACCAAGTACTATGACCCCATCTCAACACCGTCGCCCGCTTCCTTGCTACCCATGTATCGTTATCTGGAAAGGTGCCAGGTCGTGAAGTGGCGTGGAAGAGCAATTGGTTGCTGTTGGCTAGTGTAATGTTCACGACGGCTGGAGTGCTACCTCCGTCTCGCAGCCCATTGCGGAGGGCGGAGCCTAGCTCCCATGCGTCGTCGGTGGTAAAATCGGGAAGAGCGAGGATTTGTTCTTCCTGGGCTAGTCCTTCGAGGTCCCGAGTAGGAAACGGTAGTGGTGGTGAATGGGTTTGGGACATTTGGTATCACTTTGAAGAGGCTGCTTTTGTGGCTTGCAGATCCTGGCGGCGTGCAAAGTGCTTATTTATATGACCCCGGCAAGATCGACGATGATATTGCAATGAGGTTGAATAGATATATATGGAAGCGTAGGATGATGCTAGCGAGAGTTTCTCATGAAGCTGCGAGAAATGATGAGTATCGGAGTGACGTTGAAGGTTTGCCCTGAAAATTTCTTAGCAACGGTCCAATTGGCTCGTGCATTTACCAGCCACAAGTCCTGGAGCTTAATCAGCTTCCAGCCACTTTCCAACCTCACTTCAAAACACATATCACGCATCAAACGTGTACCTAGATATCTGCATGCAAATGTTTCGCAACTGCATGTATCAGAACAAACACTCTATCGCAATTGAGTACCGAGCGTCACCTCAATAAGATCGCAGTCCCTCCATCACAAACCACCAACATGACCTCCGACATTTCCCTAGGAACCGTCCTAGTCATTGGAGGCTGCGGTTTCACAGGAACTCACATTGTCCAAGAAGTCCTAGAGAATGGGAATGCCACTGACATCTTCGTCATGGATCTCCATGCCGAAACGAATGAAGCAGATCAGCTCCCCGACGTCGCATACTACAGCGCCGACATCACTCAACGCGACCACGTTGAACAAGTCATGAAAAAGGTCAGACCACATACTATCTTCCACACGGCTTCCCCACCACCTCTCCTCAATGATCCAGACTTATTCATGAGAGTCAATGTCGAAGGCACGCGGAACATCGTCGAATGCGCCAAGGCTATCGGGACGGTCCGAGCTTTCGTTTATACATCCAGTTCGTCAGTCGTCCATGACCACGTCAGCCCTCTTATCGATGCGACCGAAGAAATGCCCGTACTTCATTTCCCAGAGCAACCCGTACCCTACTCTCACACAAAAGCCATAGGGGAAGAGATCGTTCTAGCCGCCAATCGCGCTGACGGCAGCAACATGTTGACCGCATCAATTCGGCCTACTACCATCTATGGCGAAGGCGACAGACTGTTTACGGCCGCGTTGGTGGATTCTGCAAGAGCGGGTCGAGCTAAGATGCAGATGGGTAATGGGAAGAATCTTTTCGACGTTACATACGTTGGTAACATAGCTGATGCGCAAGTTCTCGCTGCGAAAGCTCTACTGAAAGCATCGCGCTCCTCCCCACTTCCCTCGGAAAAGCGCATTGAGGGCGAAGCTTTTGTCATCTCAAACGATGAACATTATCCTTTCTGGGCCTTGAATCGCCTCGCTGCCAAGTATGCCGGATATCCAGTTGACGACGCGCATGTTTGGACGATTCCGAAGTGGCTGGCTATGACTATTGCATTTCTTCTGGAGTGGATGTTTTGGATCTTTACTTTTGGGACTAGAGAGCCGACGTTAGCGAGGAGAATTGTTAGGCTTACTTGTATGGATCGCACGTTTTGCATTGACAAGATCAAGGATAGGTTGGGCTATCGGCCGAGGGTTAGTACGGAAGAAGGTATGAGGAGGGCGGTGACTTGGGTCTTGGATAGTGAGAAGAAGGATCAATGAAAGAGAAGTGTTCTACGGGGTACAACCAGCACTTGCACTCCAGCTCTTCGACCTCTTTTCGCCGCCCTTAATTTCCAAGTCCTGATTGTCAAAGCCAGGTTATCTACCTAGTCCCAAAGAGGGAAACTAAGCGAATATTGTCTTCTTACACTCTCCGTCTATTTCTAGACTTCCAAAGGTACTGCTCTCTGAGGGCCTCTCCGTTCAATCCGTTCCTCGAATCCATTGCTTCCTATCTATCTCAGCATTACAAAGCAAAGCGAATGCGCGTAGACTCCTCAACCGCGAGCGTGAGAAAGGCTGGGGCTGGCCACAGTCAACCTTCAGCCTTGCACTGCCCCACTGTCTGATAACTGCTCGATAATGCCATTGGGCATATATTGCTAATCCGCACCTTGGGTCCTTCCAAACTCCTTTCGCCTTTCGTCTTATCATTACATGTTTACTTCTTGTTACCCTACCTGCAGTTGTGCGTATACTCTACAAGACAAGATATATTCGAGCCACTTTCCACAGAACTCTCAGTGGCACTCAGCAACCTGACCATGCCACCTCCGATCTCGCACATCACTCCCTTCGAGTATGAGCCGCTCAACCTTCCCAATGAGTCTCCGGAGGGTCGGATACAATGCTCCATATGGCTTACGACCGTGGACTCCGAATACAAATGCCTGTCCTACGTCTGGGGAACACGAGATCCGAATACCTTTTGTACCATCTCGATCAATGGCAAGATCATCTCCGTCCAACGTAACCTGTGGAAGTTCCTCGGGGTAGCTAGTAGAAGGTATCCCTTAGAGCCATTCTAGATTGATGCATTATGTATCGATCAGGCCAATATCGCGGAAAAGAATCACCAGGTCCAGCAGATGGGTCAGATATACTCACGAGCCTGGCGGGTCATTTCGTGGTGTGGAAATGATCAAAGTATCTCTAGGTAATTTATTCATATGAACTCTATTCGAGATGGTACAAGATCCAGGGAGGACCCGAGGGAGTCGAAGCGGTGGGGCGATTATAGTGATGCTACACATTTTTAGGCTCATGAGTACTGGAGAAGAGCATGGATAGTGCAAGAAATACTGCTGGCCCACGGCATGACCTTGCTAGCAGAAGAAACGGAAGTCGACATGGCAATACTTTTACAAACACTCCGCTTCTGGTGCTCCAACCGTGATCCTGATATGCGAGCGTTCGTTGAAAGATTTGAAGAGATGGAAGCGAGAGGACCGTCTGGTGGGGACCGTGGGGTTGAGCTGTGTAAAGTGCGGTGCTACTTTTACTCTCAGTCTTACAAAACATGCTTTGCTAAAGGTGTCCTTTCAGAGCGTCCTGAATCGTAAACTCAAAGTTATGGATTCCCGTTCAGATGAGGGAACTTACTCTTGTGCTTATACACGACCAGACATATCTAGTAGGAAAAAAGTTGGGGATACGCGGTTGCGAATTTGTGGAGAGTAAAGTAAGATAAATTGCGATCTAATTAATCCTACTTCCTACCCTTTATGGCACCTTCTGTCTTACAACTACTGTCAAGTTTTGAAATAAACTGCAAAATGAGTTAATTGAGTAACTAGATACGAGGCTGCACTAAACGTTCGCGGCTCTATATACCATCTTCTCAACTCCCCACTTCACCAGGGATAGACACCATCTTTGTGAACCAGACATCCCACATCTGCATCTCGCTCTCCTTGCACAATGCTCAGAACGATCTCTCCAGAAACCTCCGGGTCTCCAGCTTTGCCCCATCCGCTCCTGGCCTCTTCACTCGGACCGCGAAGATTCGATCGTACAAACCCAGGACTCAATGCAAATACCTTCAGACCTTCGGGACCATAATCGCGTGCCTCCAGAACGGCGAGCATGTTCAGAGCCGCCTTGCTTACCTGATATGCGTCCCCATTCCGAATATTGTCGTGGCTCGGGGGCTTCTGAGTAGCATTCCGTACCAGTGTTCGTGCACCGCTGCTAACATAGATCGAATATGGCTTCTCAGACTTGAACAGCAATGGTCTGAATGCAGCAGCAACCAATGCTGGCCCCGTCACGTTGGTTTCCAAGCATGCTTGAAAACGCGTCCTGATATTAGGGTCCATGCTTCCCGACGCCGCGTTGTTCACGAGCACGTCCAGCCGTCCAAATTGTTGTTGTACGTGTGCTGCGGCTTCTGCGATCGATTTCTCGTCGGTGACGTCCAGTTGCACGGTTGAGAGAGCTCCTTTAATACCAGATGCTTCGATCTCGGACATTGCAGCTTTCGCATTCTCGAGAGACCGGCTGGCCATGATAACATGAAAGGCGTCTGACGCGCAGGCTAGCACCTTTGATGTTGCGAAACCCACCCCGGAGTTGGCGCCTATGGAGTTCTGTTAGAAGACGGGCGGTGGCAACTTCACATCTATCACACTTGCCAGTGATGAGGACGATTGTGGACGCCATGGCTGAGACTCAAGATCTTTGGGGGCTACGGTTGGCAATGATTCGGTAGCAAAGCCTGCTGAGGTAGAGGCAGATACTTCGATCATGCCTGAGAGCCATCTTGATTTTTATAGACACCCAGTGAGCGGTCAAGCAATATCGGTACGTCCATCGCTGTCAATTCGATTGGGTCGAATCACCCTCAATCTCGCACTTTGAGCAGTAAGTCCTCCGGAGATACCGGCCTTGACCAGCGGAGATAAGGTGTCGTTAACACCAACATTACTTGAGACCTATCAAGTAATTTGACACAATACACCAGAGAAGCTAGCCTACTCTGGAGTAACTCGCGAGATCTCGAGGTTGGGATGCAGGAAACGCCTCGACTAATACGGTAGCTCAGAAGGAGAGGTTTCCTCTCCTGAAGGCACTGAACCAGTAGGCTGAGTCTAATATGACCGAACTCTTTGTCAGGTGTATGCAAGCCAATGTTGAAGGGGCAGATAGCGGTAAGATCCTACCCGGCTTTAGCGATGAGTGCCACTGCTCGGTGCTAATTCCATTAGGCATCCTCCAGCAATTAAACTCCCGGAAGCATACTAATGGAACGTTACGAGCATTCTTGTCTCTGAGTTGATGATTCTACAAAATTCAGTCGATGAGAATTATGAAGCCCCAGGTTGTGTTGCGTGGAGTGGGCGACTACGATGTACATTAGTAATATTACGTTCCCGAAAATGTCTGAGACATCTTCACACACATATCAAGCTAGACATCATACTTATCCATTTTGCCTTTCTAAGTCTCTCACATTGTTTTAAAGTTGCGTATTAGGCGGTAATTCTCTTTGAGTAGATCAGCCAACTTGTGGATTATATGATCAGCTTTCTGCTTTGGCCTATCTTTAAACTTTAATAAATCATATACACATATACTTGTTTAAATTTTATTTACACATCAAGAACATTGTTCATACTGATTTCAATAGAGAACATTGCCATCAACGTTCTTATTCATCGATATTAGCATATTGTTCACATAAACCGTATACACAATGGATGCTTTTTCCACTAAAGTCTCCAGCACAATGCAGGTACCATCATTCACTATATATTCAATTCATGCATCAACCAGAATGTTCCCCAATCAAGAAATTCGTAAGACATAGACTTCTGGTGAAATCAACCAGATCTGTATTAACAACAAATACCAGGACATCGGGCCCAAACGCGTACATTCCTTCATCTGTCGAAATGAATGACCAATACGCGACCCTCGGGCTTGCGGTCGGTGCATCCGTCAACGACATCCGTTCTGCGTACAAGACTCTCATTCTGAAGTACCACCCAGACAAGTTGCAAAATGCTTCCTCTACTCAGCTGGCTGAGTCTACTGAGAAATTCCGCCAAGTTCACAACGCTTATCTTTTTCTTTGCGACCCGGCCAAGAAGAAAAAGCTCGATTCTGACCTGAAATGGAGTAAGTTCAAGGCCGGAGGCTATGCTATGCCACGAACGGAATGCAACTTCGACTGGGCAGATGAACCTTCCGACGATGAATGGGCGCCTCCGACGTTCAAGAAACAGCAAAACCCCTACAATCGGGAGGGGATGTTTCGCGAAACGTATGAAAACGTCAGAAGAGACGCGAATGCCCAAGCGGAGCAAGCGGCTGAAGCAGCTCGTGCAAAGCAAGCCGCCGAGGAACAGATGAGACACTGGGAAAGCAAACTCTATCAGCGATTTCCGACTGCTTCGAACCTCAGGGACGAAGCACAAAAGCACCAGCAGCTCGCTGGCCGAAACCTATTCGACTCATTCCTGAATCAGCAGTACTTACACATGGCTAAACGATTCCGAGAACTTGCTGAGACGAAGGAGAGAATGGACAAAATACAGCAAGAAGCCGCGCGTGCTAATCAGCGCCGTCGAGCGGAAGAGAGAGGTCGAGCGCGTGAAGAGCAGTGGCGGAAAACTGATGAAGAGCTCCGCCAGCTTCGAGAAGAACACCAGGCACGAAGTTTGTCGGAAGATAACATGAGTGAGCAAGAACTGAGGCAGAATGCTTCCTTGTGGTATCAATTAGCTTCAGAGAATCTGGCCGACCCGGCAAAGTACAAGTCGTGTGCTGAAAACGCTGCACGGCTTGTTAGGAAGGCTGACATGAAGAGAGGCCTCTGAGCATTTGTCAGATTTTGCTTGCATTAATAGGTTGGAATTTCATGGTGTCATGGTCGAGAAATCAATAATTCGATGTATTATTATGAACTTTTTTTGACGGCGTTTTTGAAGTCATTACGAATTTATGTGATACCACATTTCCTAAACTCTCCCATTTTGGAGGGTCTGTAAGGTTTGTGTAAATGCGCTGCATATATCTAAATATTACATGATGGTTGATGTGGATTAATGATAGATGATACGTTGCTATCGTACATTGTGAATGTACGACTAACCGTTTCATCAAATTACTTCTATACCAAATTCGTCATGATGTACAATCACGATTTTCACAACCGTGTATCAACAATACAACCATTCACAAGGCCGCTCACCATGTTCCGCGTTAGCTTGTTTCTTCCTTATAACCATCATCTCCATCAAATTCCCTTCTGAAGAGTAAGCTTCGTAACAACCAGCACAATAACTCATCATTATGCGTAGCCTTTATGCAACTCTAGGTGTCGTACCTACAGCATCAACAGAGGAGATTCGTGCGGCGTACAAGAAGCTTGTACTTCGGTATCATCCAGATAAGCTCAGTGCCAATGCAACTTTGGCTGAGCGCAGTTGGACTACTGAAAAATTTCGGCAAATCGAAGAAGCCTACGAAGTCCTGAAGACTCATACTTCAGTGTCACAGCGACATACTCCTATCCCGAAGGAAGGTTCCGAATCGGAGGAAGAGCCTGAGCTGGAGGAAGAGTCTGAACCTGAGCCGGAGTCCTTCAGACCGAAGCGGTACCAAAACCCCCAGCCACATCGTCGGCGGGACCATTCGCCACGATATGGACGCAAAGAGGAGCGTAAGCCAGGCACACATACTAATATGGAAGATCAACATACATGGGAGTCGATTAAAAAGAAACGGGAAGCGTACGAGGCTCGGCAGATCAAAGAAGGATGGGTAGATGCTATAAGGATTTCGAGTATACAGCGACCTATTCTACTTCGCGATTTCGATGCTGAAACCCTGTGGGGAAAAGCAGAGGATGCCATGCAGAAAGCCAACAGACTCCGTTTGGATGTGTTTAGGCATGCATTTTGGGTTACTAGGGCCCAGTGTCTTGAAGAAATGGCGGAAGAGAAGGAAGAAGAGGAGCTGCAGAAGCGATGGAGGCGGAAGTGGAGGGAGGATCAGCAACACGACCGGTGCCACCGGGACGAGCGAGAGGAGTGGCAGAATGCCAAAGTGCCGAGCTTAGCTGAGTATTTTGAACGCCACCCATGGCAAGTCATCATTCTTCTGCTGGGGCTGTTCTATTTCACCGATGCCTTCGCCAAGAGCTGAGATTTGTCTAGGTAGATCGGGCAAGACGAAATGTTTCTGGCTTCTGTGAGGATAGTTTCACTTGGATTTGTTAGTTAGATGAAGCTTTATTTTTAAGACACGTTGAGTGGTATGCGAAATCAGGACCATGACGTGGTATGGAGTTTCATAAACAAAAACGAGTCCATCTTTTGCGTGATCAACCTATAGCGCTTGATATTGCTGAGATATGAAGAGCATCGGATCAAAAATCATGCTTTCACAACGTCTACAAGACAAAGGATTCACAATATCCCACTTCACCTAACTTAGCTGAACAATGTAGCATCACCGCACTGTATAACATCAACCTGCATCATGAGACTTAACCACAAAAGTTCTCACCCTCCCCTTAATTTGTACCAAGAGTTGACTATATTAATCACAATGCGCAGCTACTACACCGTCCTTGGCCTAGCGCCCCGAGCAACATTTGAAGAAGTCCGAGTAGCGTATAAAAAGCTCGTCCTGCAATATCATCCTGATAAGTTGGGATCTGACGTCTCTGAAGCCGAGCGCATGAAGTCAACAGCAAAATTTCGTGCTGTCCAGGAGGCGTATGAGTTCCTAAGCGACCTTCAGCAAAAGAAAAACCACGATACTGAAAAACCTGCTGCAAAGCAACACAAAAAGCCTCCTAAAAAGCAGAAACCTCCACAAAATCCGTCGCCTCCAAAAAGTCAGAAGCCTCCGAAGACCCAGTATGGCCCTTGGGAGAGCAAAGACACCCCTCGTACCTTTCAACGAGATGGGAAGGGGAGGGAGGAGAGGGAAGAGAGGAAGCGAAGGCAGGAGTGGAAAGAGTTCAAGGATTGGCAGGAGAGACAGGAAGAGGAGAGATGGCAGCAGTGGCAGGATAGGCGAGAGAACAGTAGACGCAGGGCTCAGCAACGCTCTGATCAGAAGGCAGAAGAAAAAGCAGGCCGTCAGACAGCGATGGAGGACATTGATGACTCGAAATATGAATATGCTAGTGCCGCTTTTTTGAGGCGTGAGGCGAAGTCGCACCGCGAGCAGCCTACAACCCGCAGTAGGCCTCATTACTGGGCCGCTTACCATGCTGAGATGGCTATGCTACTTGGACAGCTCGCTTGTCATGGAGAGGACTAGGAATTTATGGTTGTTGTTAAGATGAGTATGACCACAAAACTTATAAAACACGTGGAAGTAAGATCTATTTAATTATTAGGGAAATGATTGATAAAGTATTATGGAGGAGGCAGTTGAAACCCTGATAATCGCAGTAAGAAAGATACCCTCAATCGTCAGGCTTTCACCTGTTATCTCATACAACATCAAACAACTGAGCACCTATGGGAACCAATAAACAGGCAGCGAGGCAGATACAGTAAGAGTGCCTAGGTCAGTTTGTACGTGAAAGGTCTTCCTTTCCCCATCTCAGTCGAACACAATTCAACAGTTTAAACATTATGCATTCACAATGAAATAAGACAAAAGCTTCACAATGATGACTTTCCCCACGTTGACTGAACAATTCAGCATCCCCACGCTATATAACTATAAAATAAATTCCACAAACGCCGTTTAAAATTCTCATAATCCTTATCAACTCTTTCCACTCACCAACTTTTCTCTACACCAACACTTACTCAAACCAACCATAATGACTAATCATTACACTACCCTTGGCCTGGCGCCGGGTGCAACCTTCGACGAGATCCGAGCAGCATACAAGAAAATCATCCTTCAGTGCCATCCCGATAAGTTGGGGCCTGAAGCGTCTGAAGTAGAGCGGGCAGCATCTACTACCAAATTTCGCTCGGTCCAGGAGGCTTACGAACTGCTTAGCGATCCCCAACGGAAGATGCAATACGACGCAGATATCCGCTATAAACAGCCCCCAGTTTCGAGCGAAACATCATATCAACGGTTTCAGCGTCGAGCAAACGAACGTACTCGACATGAACAAACTCGGTATGGAGCCACGGAACAGGCGGAAGAGGACTTTAACTCTAACGATCTTGCATTTCGATTTAGTTTCAGTCCCGAGGAAATGGAGTCCCATGCAGATTCTGAAAACCAGTTGTCTCTAGATTACTATCATAATTTCTTCAAAACTACGTACCATGCACGTATGTCAGAGCTGTGGAGGAATCTGGCTAGAGAGAAACGAGGTATGCTAGGACGAGAAGCAGCCGACGCGATGATGGACGAGATTAAGAATGATCCTGTGGCTCACTACGCTACGGCGGATTCTTTGAGAGGTCACTTAGCGTCTCATCACAAGAGGGCCACGCGGTGCATCGGAGACCTTTATTGGTACGAGTTCCATTCTCGAGCTGCAGTTCGTTTCTTACAGCTTGCGATGGAGAAGGACCAAGCTGATGCCAAAAAGACTCGTGCTGAAGCCGAACAGACCCGCGTTGAAACGGAGCTTAGAAAAGAGTTCCAACGCAGCGCAGAAGCTCAACACAAATGGAAAGCGGATATGGAGAAGATGGGAGCTGAGGAGATGAAAGCTAAAGCTCGCGTTTTAACGGATCTTGCACATTATGCCGAAGATTTCGAACAATTCCGTAAATTTAAACAACAAGCTGCTGAGTTATTTTCCAAAGCAAAGGCTAAGGAGCAGTCTACACCAAAACCAAAAGCGAAGGGTAATCACTCAAAGTCTACAGAGCAGCCAAGCGCTGACTTTCTCTCAACTCGCGAGAAGATGACACCTAAGAAAATGGCCGAAGCATCAGCTAAGTTTCAAAAAGCCCAAGAAGAGAAGAGGAAGGCTTTTGAACGCCAAGCGCAGGCGAACATAGATCGCGTCGAGGCCCGCAAAGCGGAGAAAGCCGACAAAGAGGCGAAAAAGCAGGCGCAGCAAGAGCAACTCCGTCAATCAATACGTGAGGAGAAAGAGAAACAGAAGAAGAAGGCCGAGGAAATTGCTCGGCTGAATGCTGAGCGTATCGCTAATGCGAGGGCGAAAGCTGGTCGGCCAAAGAACTTCGGTGTTTCTGAGCCTGCCGAAAATGAGAAAGAGCCTGTAGTAGAGACTGCTGATGCTACAGATACGGAAGGAAAAGATTCCGAGAAGGCTGTAGAAGAATCACACCTCCAATCAGACTCCGACGTTACGAAAAAGTGTAGTCGCTGGCTCAAATGCAACAAGTGTGAAGCTGGAGGCCACGATTCCTTCCCAGAATGGAAGCGATGCAACTTCAAAACCTTGGCCAAGAAGGATGAGGATGGGGACGCAAACGGCGGCTTCTTTGAGGTCGTTTAGTCCGAGTCGGTCGGGGTTGCGTTTTGATCATATATAATTCGATGTGGTTTCTAGAAATGAATTTTGATGCAGTGGGTTATGTGATGTGAAGAGTGTTGATTTTTGCTTGAAGAAGAGTTTAGTAAAGCTCAACCACGCGTAAGCGGCAATCAATTTTAAGCTCTCATTATAGTTGATTTCATTGTATGATATGACGGTGTCTCTGTGATTTCTCGTGCGACTTCCTGTTTTAATCTTTACTTAATGAAATTGAAGCGAGATCGGAGAACTTACGGGCTGTATATCAAGATTGCGAATTGAATCTCAAACCCGAATGTCAGTACTGAATACAATATAGGGGTGAAAGCTGATTGGGCTTCAACGTTGTGAACCCACAAGGCCTGCTTCCCCATGCGTATTCCGCACAATTCACCCTAACAGTGTCGTATATAATCCTTGTTAGCGTCAGTAATCCAACATCCAGAACCCCTTCCCACCCAGTTCCTTTTTCTATTATCAGGCCTTACCATCTAAAAATGTCTCATTCCCTGGATCAGCCACACGACAACAAATCCAGCTCTTATGAGCTGTGGCCCAATCCCATCCATCCAGAACCTCTAGATACACCCCGCGTATTCGAGACCCTACCCCCTGATCTCGCCTCTTCCAAAAAGAACACGGAGCAACCATCCGAAATACACCGCAAGTTCACAAACCGGCCCCCTGCCCGTGCATTCGTGCCAGATACCACATCCCAAGAATATCTATATTCGTCTCCGACGGGGTTTTGGGAGGATCAGCCGCCGTGGCAGCCAAAGCCACCACGAATACCGCGGAGCTTACTTCCGTCACTTCCCACTATTGAGATGGAGCTTGATTCTGAACCTGGAATTGGAAAGCGAGGAGTAGAAGTAGTTGAAGCGTCGCAAGTGCCTCTAGATCCCGAAAGCTCTACTATTGTCCGATCGGAAGAAGCTGTGAAGTCCGAAGTAAGCAAAGACGCGACGTCTGATCAGTGGCATTTATGGATGCTGCGGAAATTGACCTCTCGAGGTCGTACCGTCTCTAAAGAGTTCGAGGGCAAATCTCTAGCTGATGTCGAGGTTGAAGAATCAAAACCTCAAGCTATCGAGGAAATCGGACGAGCCCGACCGCCTGAAGAAGCTGCCGCCATCTCCACTCTCACTTCCGAAGAAGCCGAAAGATATCATGCACAAAAAGACGCTTTGTACGACCAGACACACTGGTATGACTTTGAATATAAAGAAGACAGCCCTCCTCAATGGCAGACTGACACATGTAAAGTTGAGGAGCTGAGAAGCCGTTTTCGAGCATGTGAAAAGAATGCTGAGCAGGCGGCTAAACATGGCGATGATTATAAGCACGAGTATAATACTGTCATGGCAGATTTCTATGAGAAGCTTATTAGGCGTAGAGAGAAGTTCGATAAAGACAAGGCTAAGGAAGAGCGGCGCGACAGCGGGAAATTTGTGAGGTGGCTTCAAGAGTTCAATCCGGGGATGCAAGATTGACGGAGCGAAGTCTGTGAGTAGACGATCGATAGAGAATTGATAGTACGTTGAAATTACGAAGAGCAGTCCATTACTTGAGTAACGCGTAAGGTTATAATCGCGAGAATGAGATATCCAGAGAAATTCAAAGAAAATGATAGCCATCCTACAACTCCAGCGCTAAGAACGAATTTCAAGTAGTAGTGAGAGTTGACTGAGAAGAAAGGTCTTTACCGCTTTGGATTAATCCAAATAAGCAGCTCCGTGAATACCTTGCCGATAGATTGTCCAATGCTAACAAATATCTCCAATAGCTTTTTCGGAACATAAGCAAAGAGCCAGAAAATGCCCGCTCCAAGTAGCCAAATCACTTTTCCCAGACAACCGAAGAGAGTTTCTAAAACATGGCATGACATGTCTCCAAATTTCTTTAGCCACTCCCATAGTTTCACGGGCCCATCAATGAAAATCGCGCGAAGCAGATAGCCGAAACCTTCCCAGACGTTCTTGAGCGTTAAGTCGCGGAAAAATGAAGCGATTGCGGCGAACGTTGTGTGAAGGAAGGAGAAGGCTCGTGCGAGGATGGATCGAATCGCATTTCCAGCGGTCTTCATCCCACTCCATATCCACAACGCTGCGATTTTGATTGCTTTTGGAGTCGACCTAATGGCTTTCCATAGCCATTTTGCGATATCCGCAACGATTCCGGGGACCTCCTTGATAAATCCCCAGATACCTTTAGGAATCTTCGCGATTCCTTTACCAATTTTCTTCAACCCGCGTGCGATTTTCTCGGGAATTTCTTTGTGGTGGTTATACGCCCATTTCGCGCTTTTGACGACGGGCAATACAATCAAATGCTTGGGACAACTCCAAACGAAGAATCTGGGAACCTCCCAAAGGAGGAATTTGAAGAACATGTAGATGCCGTGTCCAGCTTTCTTGGCGCGGTCCATGGCTTTGATGTGCTTCGTCTTCCAGCGTCTCCAACCACCTGCGCGGCGTGATGGGAGGTAATCCACGATGTCACGATGGCCGTTCATGGAAGCGAGACGTAATGCAAGTTCACCGTCTGGCGCAATAAGCGAATCGTCCGCGTTGTACGTTTCCATCAAAAGCTTGACCATATTGATGTCCCCTTGGGTTGCAGCCATTTGCAAGGGCGTTCGATATATTTTCATGATTTGGCGGTTGTAGTATTTGTTGTTCTTGAAGCAGACAGTTTGCGCAATGCCATACGCATTGACATTGGCATCGAAATCCATCAGCTCTTGCAGACCGCGCACATTGCCAGCTTGAACAGCGGCGAGAAGAGGAGTGCGACCTTGCTCGTCCGTGGTTTCGGTCGTGACTAACTGATTCTCAATAAGCAAAGCGACAATTTCGTCCTTTTTGGTGGCAATGCTTTGGAAATAAGTTCGAACGATATCTTGGCGAACACGGTTAGGATCATCTTGCTGATGGTACCAGCCGCTGGGATATTCCGTGATTGGAAATTCTAGGCGATCGGATGTAGCCGTGGCCATAAGCTCCGATAAGTGGGCCTCAATGCTATCATCTTGCTCCGTATATGTTGGAGGGTCGTTTGGATTGTGATAATTTGGTTCAGGCGTTTCGGTATTGCTTGTATCAGCTTCGGGAGCAATTTTGGTCTGCGGCTGCTCGGACGGCACTTTGGTGGTCATTTTTGGTGGATCAATGAATGATGAGAGTTAAAATGTAACACGGATGAGCAAAGGATTGAATCTGTGTCATTTTTATAGTACCTGGCTCATGAATTATATGGTAGCTCCAAAATGTTGCTGCCTCAAGGGCTAGCAGGGGCTGTGCTGTTCTAATGCAGCCACATTTCGGCTCTGTAAGGCTGTGTTCCTCGGCCCTACTTCCCACATTGCCAATATTTGGCTACGATGGTATCAGTGACGATATCTAATAGATACTGAACGGTTGAATGGAGATATTGTGAGGCGTGAAGTCTTGTTGCTGGTGTGCTTCGATTTAGGATGACGTTACCTCATCGCCTCGGCCAACGACCAATGAAAGTTCGCCAAGGCTTTTCACGTGTCCTTTATATTCGCAGTGTATGGCTTAAAATTATTCTACCCAGTGAGTACAACGCGACATCTTGTACCGCGTGCTTCAAATAAAATCAAATGAATGGATCCAGGTTGCAGGTAACAAAATTGAGACCGTAATCATAGGCACATTAAACGCCGTCTTTGGTGAAATCTCCGCTTCATTGCCAACTTACCTAACGGAAACTCCACTCTGGAGCTGCGGAGAATTTGACGTTAAGAAGAATCAATTTGGTGAGCTTCGGCCTTAGATGTCATATCTAATCGTGATCGTTGCGCCGTGGACATGATTCTCCCATCCACGCCTCTATTACTGATCAGCAACCGCATGTTACACTTACAAGCATACTTACTTTTACCCTCGCCCATACAGCAACCACATCGCCTTCTCTCAGCTCCTCCACGAACCCCTTTCCGTCCCCAGCACCTTCTCCACCCTCGAAGGCCCCGCTTTGAGACCTACCCCAAACAACGCGGTACTGCCCAGCCGTTGCGTCACGTGGAGGGCCTCTGCTCGGCACTATTATTCGGCGCTCTGTTGTGGCTACTTGATTCCCTTGCAGATACCAGGCAGAGGTGCCTTCCTCATCCGCGCCCATTTCAGGACAGTGGGTCCTCTGTGGATCGATTAAACAATTCCCGTATGGTAATCGAGGTAGAAGCAGCCACCCAAGATTGTTGAACTTTCTCTTAGAATCAGATGGAAATCGGAATGTTTCTTGATCGAAGTCATCTGTTGCAAGTGGGTGGTTTGGGATGAATTGACAGGGACGAAGAATGGATACCTCGAACCAGGATGAGGTCTTGAAGGTACCTTTAATCGCTATTAAAAGACATTCTTCGGGATTCTGACATACTTGCCAGATCGAAATTGACAGGATCGCAAGATCGTCCTGAGGTCATAGCAACATCAACGAATAACGGCGAGGGTTTCAAAAGAATAATGATAAAATAAAAGCACAAGGCACACTGGTTAAGATATTACTTACCCTTAGTATTTTCAGTAGTCCATCCCTGGTCTAGGCTTTTGCACTCGAACTCCACCTCTTTCACCTTGATGTTTTCACCCTCGCCTCCATACGGGATCTGGGGTGAGAAAAGGTAGATTCGCGCGCAAGAGGATTCGAGCGACCATGTTCTATCTAAAACCAACATAGGAATTGTATTCTGGGCTTTGATGGTGGGATAGTAGTGTGCATTCTCGAGGATATTGAGGACCAACTCGTTGGGAAGTTTGAGTAGGCGGAGGATGTGTCGAGCCTCGTGGACGTGTTCATGAGACGGAGCATAGTCCATGCTGCCAACTGGAAGATTCGAACTCAGTGTAATAAAGAGTCGCTTATGTTTTCCTGACAAAGAACATCAGAGACGATGTGAGAATCACAGCGAGTGTGGATTTCAGCTGCAGATCCTGAAGTGCTGCCTAACCCAAGGGTGGCCCAAGCGTTTTTGCCAATGTTCAGCCACTTCCCCACGCTTGTAACACCTCTAAGGTATATTCGTTGCTTAACACACTCCAACACGGCATCCACGAAGCTCGTACGAACACGCGACAATCATGACGACAAACTTAGCCCATCTGCCAGAAGAACTGATCAACGAAATCTGCCAGAACGTACAAACTGTGGATGTTCTCAACCTCCGCCTGACATGTCGATCGTTAAAGAACAAATCCTATCACCAGTTTGCTACCAAATACTTCTCGGAACGCAAATTCATGCTGACGCGTAAAAGTCTGGATGCCCTGGAAGTCATTTCAAAGCATGAAAAATTTAGTCGTTCCTTGCGATCTGTCTGGATTAGTGCGGCAAGCTTTCCTGATGAATTTCTTGGGTGCATCACCGGAGAACCGCTAGACGTAGTACCCACAAACCTGACAGAAGGCTGTCCGGCCATTACAGAGGCACAGAAAAAGAAGGTCAAGAGAGAGCGGCGACGCGCATTTGCACGACTAATGCACGAGCAGAACACCCTCAGGACGAAAAGCCGCGATGTCGCCATCCTAAGTCTTGCGTTCAAGCAGCTACCCAATCTTGAAGTAATTGGTGTGGAGGGACACCTAAATCCGGACTCACCACCATGGGGCGCTCGTGAATATCGCAGAGAGATCGGATGCTTTCCGCCAACCCCGGCGACCGCATTACCACACCATTTTTACTACCGCCTGAGAGACCCTCAACTAGGCTTCTACAAAGCTTCAACTTGGGCATTCGCCGTAACATTATCTGCCATCGCTACATCTGGTATCCAACCCAAGGAGTTATTTTACGGGAATTCCTACTTTAAATACCCTGGTCTCCTACCTGACGCGCCTTCTTCACGAAGTCGATGTTTTATTCCAGCTCAGACACTGTCTGAAACACACTTCGACTCTCTAAAATCAGCCTTCACCCAATTAAAAACCCTAAATATCATATCCTATTGTCAACGGCGGAGTCGAACAAGTCCTACCGATTACTATTCATACCTTCAGCGCCTGTTAACATTGTGTCCAAACCTAGAGGATTTTGCTTTTGTGGGCCTAGATGAGCCAGAAGACATTCAACTTTGGAGGGGTTTCAGCACTGATGGATGCTCCCTTCAGAAGATACGCCGACTACGCTTCGCTAACACGCGCGTGCGCTCAGAAGATCTGGTTATGCTCATCACGAAGTGTTCGAGGACGCTGGAGGAACTTTACATTACCAACATTGGCAAAGCCCACATAAGAGACGATATTCACTCCCGTCATATGCTCGTTAGATTGCTTGCGCGGCTACGAGTCTGTCCGCAATTGAGATGCTTGCGCCTACATGATATGGGGATGATATACGAATGGTACGAAAATGGTCAACGATCGGTCTTAATCGATCTTAAAATCACTGAGGATACGCATGATAAGTTTGCCTGGAGGGTGGATGCCGTACTTGAAGAACAAGCTCAGCATTCGGGAGTAACATTGCCCGTCTAATTGCCCGTCTAACTTTTCACACGACCAGTGCCGTAAGGTTTGCAGTTTGTTCCAAGTCGCAGCGTTCGCGTCGAAACTTGCAACTATACCACTCTCCACCAAGGCAGATATCTTATTAAAATCAATACATCAAAAATCGTCCATCTCAAGTCTTCGGCGCAACATGCACCGCCCAAACTTTCTTCTTTTCCTTGTCTTTACCGGCCAAGACTGCATCCAGATCAGTAGCGTTATTCTGCAACACACCCATTCTTCGTCCATCCCTCAAATAGTGCAGGAAGTCCGCCGACACATCAACGTACTCCCTCAAAGCCATCGCTCCGTCCAACGTCGTCCCAGTTGCGAACCGCATAATCCACGGGGCTATCAGAGGCGCATCTGTGGAAGAAGGATGCGCTGTGCCAAGCAAAGTCATAAACCAACCTCCAAATCCCCTCTCATTGACGTTTCGAACGGTATCCCGAACGACCTCAAAATGTGGCCGTCCATAAAACTCGCTGGGATTCCGTGTCCAAGACCCGGAGTTGACCACCAAGACTGGAACGTTAATCTCCTTATTCAACGGTCCGGAATGCTTCCCTGGATCCAACACTATGGCTCCACTTAGCGGCATGTCTTTCGACGGCGCATCTTTGAGAGTTTGCATGGCCAGCGTCGCGCCATATGAATGGCCAGCAATAGTAACATTGGAGAGATCAAGACGATTACGGAAGGTGTGCAAGTACTGTCCTTCACGATGCGGATTCTTAGTTTGCAAGTCGGCACCATCCCCATCGTCCAATGCCTTCAATACACGAATCGTCTCCTCCACTTCCGCTTCCCGAAAAGCTAATTGAGCGGCTTTGAACTGAGCACCCTTGAGAGGCGGATCGTGCGTCACGTCATTGACGCCGAAATGGTAAAGACTTTTCTGGTCTCCACTCGATGATCGGATGATCGTGCCAGGCCCGCTCCCATCTCGATGCTCGATAGCCGCTACGACGTATCCGCGTGCAGCCAAGGATCCGAGATAGTGCGAGTAAGACGTGCGCATCCCAGCCATACCATGGCTGAACACAACAATCGGAAGCTTATCCCCACTTTCATCGTCCGTACTTCTTACTTCCTCATTTTCAAAGGACGAGAAACTTTCCACGGTGCTCCCATCTTTCATGACTTGCGAAGGTGATGTTAGGAGTGGCGCATCCACGTGCCCGGGAATCTTAGTCGATCCGACGAGTAACCAGAGAAAAAAAGTGAAAACGGGTTCGAGAAACGGGGCATGTGCGAGGCGGGCATAGCCCATTCCCGTAAGGCTAATGGGGCGGGGGACCCATGGGTGTGAGGTCGATGTAGTGGTTGAAAGCGGATTACGCGATGTGGGGTAGAATAGAGTTATGAATATGGTTGATAGCTACGAGGAAGCATTAGTGAGGGTTGATTCGTAAAATGTCTGATGATGTTTATGGAATGCATTAGATAATTTCAACGTCTTTGAGGAATTCCAGACTCTTAATTTGAATGCGAAAGTTACATCAAGGTTTGAAAAGCTAACCATACCTCAAAAGCCGGCGTCCCATCCTTTTTAAATGTAGCAGTATTTATTGTTCTCTTCTCACAATCCGCCTCTAAATCAAAAATCCCAACTCCATGCGGACCGGAGTATGGCGGTAGTGGCGACGTTAGAGGCGACATGCTAAACAGCAAAATACTGAAAAATACGAAAGACGAAAAGAGAATGAGAGCCTTTCTTGAGGAACGCCGTCTGAACATGTTGATACAAGGAGAGATGTTTTGGGAACTTGAGTGTTCTGAAGTCGAAGTTGATGAATTCCATGAGCCTTGGAAGTTAAGTCTACATCGATGACGCGTTGCCAAGAAATGGAAAACAAAGAGCTTAAATCGATAGTGTTTATTATCTGCCTACATGTTTATCTACAGTATTACTGAAAATGTAGACCAACAGAGGAATATCTCACAAAGTCTCGGTTCGGAATATGTTTGACCGAGTAATCAACGATACAAGTTAGATGTTGCTACACGTGACACCCCTTTTCAAATCCGGTTAGCTTTTTCGCCCCCAATATTCAACTTCATCCACTTCCGCCTCTTTCTCTTTTGAGTCTAAACCTGGAAGAAGAAACCAAATCTGCGCCTTGTGAAACACAAAATCGTGTTCTTATCCTTTAGTCATGCCGCCACCCAACAGCTTGGCGCGGAACGGTAGATGCGGGACAAGCGCACCGGACGATTGGGGGCGGTTACGTTGAAGTCGGTTCTCTCAGCAAAGCTTACATGTACGACGCGTCCCCCTCATCTCAAAAGTCTTGCCGTGGGCTTGTTATATTCTTGTCGGACTCTCTCTTGTGCGTTTTGTGTCGTTATAGCGTTGCCATTCTCTATCACTCGCCATGAGTCGACGTCCTGTTTCTTTCGTTTCGTTCTTTTCGACATTCCTTTTTTTCTCCGCCGTGTCCGCTATCCAAACCTCCGTTACCGAAGACTACGTCTCAGCATGGACAGAAGAGAATCCGAACTGGTTGGGGCAATTCGGCCTCTTCGGTTTGGGCACGGGTGGAGATCTCGAACCACAGTGCGCATGGGCCATAAACGTTACGATGGACGCGACGCCACAATACGTGCAGATGGCAATGGCCATGTCAACGACTTTGATGGCGCTTCTACCCACCTTACTCACGGTCGGAAATCTCTATTCCGCGAAATCCTCAGAAGTCTTCTCAACGAGTTGGTTAGTAGGTTTGTCGGCGTCCGCGCTTAGTTTCGGACTACCCGTGAGAACCAAAAGTGGGATCCATCCTCGACAGAAATTGGACTTGTCCGGTTTGCCCGGCAACACTTTGATTCGACTCAGGGAACTAGGCAAGAATCGCATGAGCAAGCAAGAACATAAGACATTCTTCAACCGCATCCTCTTATTCATAGGCCTTCGCCAACCTATCAATGCCTTCGGCGCGGACGACGCATATCATACCGTTCCTTTTGCCGAACTCGCGGCTTGGAACTCTGGCGCGCATGATGGCGATAATGTCGAGTTCCAGCGACTTCGTAAGGCTATTGAGGAATTTCGGAATCGAGATTCGAATTGGGGAGTTCCGAGAAACTTGTGGTGGACGATACCGTACATCATCTTCTTCATCCACATTGGACTATTACTTTCCTTATCCCTTCCGAACCTGTTTTACTACATGTCTGGGTGGCCTATTTACGACTGCACGACGCAAGGCCAGACATGGTGGGTTCTCGCGGCGTCGGTAGTCAGCATGACGTTCAAATTTCTGAGCTGGGAACTCGGACATCATGAACTGGTCAAGATACATCTTCTCCATGGTACTACAGCCGTACGACATGTCAGCCACATCCAAAGCGTTGAGAATGTCATCAACGGCATCCCTCCTCTACGACCCTACAATCTCAATCCCTTCAAGATCGCCATGGCATTCCTCCGCTCCTTCATCGCCCACTGCCAATTCCTCTACCGCAACCGAAGGGACATAAAGTCCTGGTCGCCCAGCCGAAGGAAGCCTTTCACGATCCTAATCCACTTATCCTCAGAAGCCCGCTCCCCATTCCCACAACTCCTAGATGGATTCATAGAAGGCCTCATCCTCCTCGTCCTCACCTTCTTCTTCGGCACATTTTGGGGAGGCAACCTTCTCTACACCATGGTTTACCTCCTCGTAACTCTAGCCGCCGTATCAATAGGCCGCACCCTAGGAATCGTCTACGTAAAATGGAGCGAGTCCGCAAACGGCTTCTCCGTCATCGATTGCCAAGAGACCGCCGAAGTGCGCGGCGTACTGCGAATTCTCGCAGCACTAAACGACGACGTAATGGTCGAAGTAAACCAAGCCTACTACGTGCAAGGCCGACGAATAGACCGACACCCAGATTTCAAGAAGTGGCTCGATGATTGCGAGAGGGGTGAGTTCGATGTCGTGAAGGCGGCAAAGGAGATGGCGAGGGAAGAGGAAATGATGGAGGGGAGTGGACAGACGCCTTTGCTGCGTCAGGAGACGGTGCAGTTGGAGGGGTGGAGAAAGAGTACGCAGAGCGATTTCGATCTGGTGGCGGAGAGGCTGGGGAGTGGAGTTGAGAGAGAAGGGGATGATTTGGGGGCGGGTGTTGTGGAGAGGCCGGGGTATCATAGGGTTTTGAGTATGCAGGCTGAGGAAGCGAGTTCGCCGTTGGATCGATGAGAAGTCGATTTCGTCAATTAGATTATAGAATGATTTGCATAGCTAATAGACACTAAAGCACTATTAATTCCAAGGTTTAGATAAGGTTTGGTAACTCTTTACATATCGATCCTATTTCAAAGCATCACGTGAGGCTTGGCATTTCAAACTCAACTACTTCTCTTCTCAAGAACATCACAGGTTTACCACCTCCTTCATCCTTCTTCAGTCCTCGAATCTATACAATAGAAAAGATCTTCGCTGTCATTGCAGGTCCTCGAGCTCATGCACCAGGTTTTGAGCACAATGATACGATCATACGTATCTTCTTTTTCCACTCTCTCGCGGTAAGCATTGTGGGAAAGCTAAGCCACAGTCTACATGGCATTTTGTTGCCTTAGACCGGTACAAGGCCGACTGCTAGGCAGATTGGCTGATCAGATGCAGGACAACTGGCGGGTGGCGTAACAAGGCTGAGGACTACCCCACCCCCAGGTGCTCTCAACCTGCTCTTCATCGCAACCTCACGACACTTTTTCTATTCCAAACATCGCTATACTCGTTAAGATTCATACAGCCATCACTACTTACAAGATCGCCTTGCGCAAGAAGTCAATGTGGTGATGGTCAACACCTGATTGGCCAGCGGCAGAAGATAAGCTGAACACTGCAAGGCGATAACCCGCAGGAAAGATGCCTGTTGCATTCGGATTCTCCATAGGTATATTCCCCACTCCGTATTGAAGCACTGTGCTAACCTTCTACAAGGAGACTTTATCGCTGCAATAAAAGTCTTTTGTGACATCGGCCAGGCTTTGCAGGATTCCGGAGGCGCATCCAGTGATTACCAGGCGACTCACCAACACCTTACGAGCATCGAAGCAATTCTCATGCAGCTTGAGCGTATTACAGTCCCTGAATGCGCTTCTGATGATGGTATTGCCAGCTTGCTCAAAGCTATCAGTGGCCAAGCCCAAGCATGCCAAAGCACGGTTTCGAAGTTCAACGGAAAAGTTCGAAAATACGATCCAGCTCTTTCATCTAAAGCTCCCAAAGGGCCTTACCATGGAACGTGGAATAAGGTCAAATGGGCTTTACACTTCTCCAGGAAGCTAGCCAAAATCCAGCCAATCATTATGAGTCAGGCTAACACGTTGGAGTTGCTGCTGCATCAGCTTCAAATGTGAGATGAACAGCCCCTGTTGACCTTCATTCGCTAACAACATAGTACTTTAACTGGAACCTTGATTAATCATAGCGAAAGTCAGCAGAGCTTGATACGAGGCATCCAGCTCGACAATGCCACGAACATCTCCGAGACAAGAGACCTGTTTGCAACAACGAAGTCAAACATTATACAACATCAGAAGACCTGTCAAACTACTACTCATGAATCTCTCTCAAACGTTCTCTCTCAAATTCAGTCACTCCATCAAAGAATTGAGTCAACCAATGACATAGCTGTTCGTATGAATGCCAGACGTTCACGACCGCCAGCCGTCACAACGAATGCGATTATTACAAGTACAGCTAGATACGAGAGGCTTTTGTTTGAGATCAGCGAGATTCGTGAAATAATCGAGCGGCCGAGAGATCTCGTGTCGGAAATGCGGGCGTTGCACCCAGAACTTCGGATGTTACTGGATCAACTATATGAATCAAGACCACCAGCATTACGAGCCTCATGTACTGACACTGCGAATTTGGAATCAGTCTTGCTAGGAACTGCAGCGACCCAGAGCACCGTACCTCAGGCTCGAGCTTCCGCGCTATCATCTCTTGATAGAAACCAGAGAAGAGGAGAAGTTGTGCCAAAGTCAAGCGAGCATTGGGCTACCGCTTCCAAATTTACCATGCACATACTAGATATATCTGCTCTCACGATCAAGTGCCTAGTGGAATGCGGCAATGTTCTGGATAAGCAAGCGCGCAGCTACGGATGCATCGTCTGGCAAGACTATGTTCCTCTCTTTAAAGAATGGTGAATTTGAAGAGATACAACGCACCAAATCGAGCCGGCTGCTAACGGTTATGTAGGCTTACCAGAGTTGCCCATTGTCTACTTCAAATACTATCATACTTGCTGTATGTATATCACCTCTTATCACAAACGATGCTGACTTTCATTGGTTTCCAGCGTCCTCTATCCGCAACTTCGTCGATTCATGCGTATTATTCAGTCAATCCCGCGCTCACCCGCACTTCTTTTGCAAGACAATATCCGCTTCGAAGACGTTTTAGGAAGAATTCACAGTTTGCAATGGGAATACTTTAGACATTGGAAGGTTAGCCATCATCCCACCCACACTCTTTGAAATAATAAATTATCATTTCTAAGATTCAACGTCATAGATATTTCATGTAATGCTCCAGCAGAAATTTGAGAATCTCCCCGGAGAAGACAAAGTCTTAAAAGGAGAATACAGTCTGCTACACGCCCGCAAAGGTCGTCTTGTCATCACCGAATACGACTGGGAAAGTGTCATATTTCCGGGCTCTCATATCCTCATGTCTATCAAAATGGAGTATTCCAAAAGGGGACGTGAGCATTGTCCGCGCCCGAGCTGCGGCGCGAAAGTGGTCTGGGCCCAAGATCTAGATATTACATGGTATGTAATCCTCTACATGCTTATGGTCCTGCTGTTCCCTTATGCTCACATTAGTATTCGTGGTCTTTAAGTGCCGAATGTGGTCTTATATTCAGCCGACCAAGAAGTCAAAGTAAACATAATGGCCTCGGTTCACGCGTGATGGAAATCACGGACGTAAATCCCAAGGCATTCGAGCTAAACTTGGACGATCTTGTTCGGCAAGAGCAACACCGAAATTCGATCCCGGAAAGCAGTGCAACCCCTATACGCCAAAAACCAAGTCTAGAGGCTAGCGCGTATGGGAAGCTTAATAATTTCTCCGAGCCTCTTTTGGAATCAT